>PVJH01035913.1:0-19378 GCA_004026705.1 Nesogale talazaci
AAAATATGGCCTCTCTCTTTTGGCTAATTGGTTTAATATTTTAACTGTTACTAATAGTACTAGTATACACCATTTGTGGAGCACTTATCTATTATGTACCTTATAGAATTAACTTGAATAAAATAATGTATATAACATGTTTAGCAAGGGGCTGACATGCAATAAGCCTCATTAACTGGTAACTACTATTATTTAGAGACAAACACGACATTGAGTATATTCCACATGGATTTTGAGACCATCTCACGAAGAGAGCTGGCTCATTGAACACTAATGACAGAAGATCTGAAGAGCTGTGGGAGGGCATCAAGACCCTCATTCACGAAGAAAGGAAAGGAGCTTAAAAAGACAGAAAAGAAAGAAAAGACCCACTGAGCCCTGGTGGTCTAGTGGTGGTGTGCGGGACTGCGGCCCACAGGTTGACAGTTCAAATCCAGCAGCAGCTCTCCAGGATCAAGGCTGGGCTGTCTACTCCCACCAGGGCAGTGATGCCACAAAGAAAAAAAAAGAAAAGAAAAGACCCAAGTGGCTATTAGAAGAGACTCTGAAACTTGCCACTAAGTGTAGAGTAACTAAAGTAAATGGATGAAAGCGTGAAGTCAAAGACCTGATTGAAAATTTTCAAAGGGCACCACAAAAAGATAAAGTCAAATATCATAATGAAATGTGTAAGGACCTAGAGTCAAAAAAACAAAAAGGAACAACATTTTCAGCATATCTTAAATGAACTCAAAAAAAATTCAAGTTGAGTTAAAATATTGAAAGATTCTATGGACAAAATATTGAATGATGCAGGAAACATCAAAAGAAGGTGGACTGCAGCCCTGCTGGTATAGTGGGTTATGCGGTGGGCTGTTAACAAAAGAAAGTGGAAAGACTACACAGAGCCACCATACAAAAAAATTCCCCAAAACAAGCTAATCAACATTGCACTATTTTTGTTTTGTTTTTTTTTTTTGGCATCACTGCCCTCTGGTGGTGGGAGTAGGAGGTCCAGCCTTGCTGCTGGATTTGAACCTCCATCCCATTGGGCCGCAGTCCTGCATACAACCACTACACCACTGGGGCTCAGCCCCAACATTGCACTATTTTAAGAGGCAGAATAGAGACAAGAATCAGTGGTGCTGAAGAAAGAAGTTCAAGTTGCACTGAAAGCATTATCCAAAAACCAGCCTTTGGGAATTGATAGAACAGCAACTGGATGATTTCAACAAGTTGATGAAGCATTTACTTGTCTATGACAGGAAAATGAGAAGACAGCTACTTGGCCAACTACCTGGAAGAGATCCATATTTGTACCCATTGCAAAGAAAGGTGATACAACAGAATGCCCAAACTACAGAACGAAGTCATTGATAGCACATGCAAGTAAAATCTTGCTGAAGATCATCCAACACTGGTTGCAGCAGTACACAGAGTTTCTAGAGGTGCAGGCTGGCTTCCCAAAAGGATGTGGAACAAGGGATATCACTGCTGATGTCAGATGGATCTTGGCTAAAAGCAAAGCATCCCAGAAGGAAGTTTACTTGTGTTATATAGACCATGCAAAGGCATCAGACAATGTAGATCATAAAAAACTGTGGATAATCTTGAGAAGAATGGGGATTCCATAACACTCTATTGTGCTTATTCAGAACTTGTATATGGATCAGAACTTGTAAACAATAAGGGAATATCCATGTATTGTTTTAAATCAGCAAGAGTATGCATCAAGGTTTAAAATCAAGAAGGGGGCTGAGCCCCGGTGGCGTAAGTGGTTGAGTGCAGGACTGCAGCCTGCAGGCTTGGTGGTTCAAACCCAATGGCAGGAAATAAATAAAATCACGAAGGGTCATAATCGCAACTCAACTTTACAAACCCAGTGAGACCAGAGGATGTACACTGGTAACAGATAAGAGCTGGAAACACAAGGAATCCAGGACAGATAAATCCCTCAGGACCAATAATGAGGGCAGAGATACCAGGAGGGGGAGGGGGAGGTGGAGGAGAAGGTGGGAACTGATTACAATGATCTACATTTAAACACTTCCCAGGGACACAAACAACAGAGAAATGGGTGAAGGGAGACACTGGGCAGTGTAAGACATGAAAAAATAGTAATTTATAAATTATCAATGGTTCATGAGGAAGAGATGGTGGAAGAGGGAGGGGAAAACAGAAGCTGATACCAAAGACTCAAGTAGAAAGAAAATGTTTTGAGAATTTTGATGGTAACATGTACAAATGTGCTTGACAGAATGGATGGGTGTATGGATTGTATGAGCCCCCAATACAATGATTTTTTAAAACCATAATTTTATAGTGCAGTTTAAAAAGCAAGGGTGTTACTTTGACGACTAAGATGCACTTGTCCCAGGTCATGGTGTTTTCTATTTCATGTGAGAGTTGGACCTTGAATAAGGAAGGTGAAGAAGAATTGATGCATTTGAATTGTAATGCTGGGAAAGAATATGGCTAAGTGAATGAAGAATATAATGCTAAAAGGACAAATGGATCCATCTTGAAAGAAATACTTCTTATCCTTAGAGGCAAGAGGGGCAAGACATACTTTGGACATGCTGTCAACAGAGACTATTCCAGGGACAAGGACATCATGCTTAGTAAAGTGGAGGGACAACAAAAAGAGGAAGGCCCTCAAAGAGATGATTGACACAGTAGTTGCACCAGTGGACTCGGGCACAGGAACAGTTGTGAGGATGGCAGTGTTTGGTTCTGTCGTGCACAGGGACACTAAGGGTTGGAACGGACTCCATGGCACCTGCCAACAACCACTGTAACATTATTATTAAGGAGCCCTGATGATGTAGTTATTACTCATTTAGCTGCTAACTGAAAGGACAGCAGTTCAAAACCACTTGCTTCCTGTGGGAGAAAGAATTTGTCTCTGAAACTCACAGAGCAGTTCTTACCTGTCCTATAAGGTCGGTGACTTGACAGCAGTGAGTTTGCTTGTTTTTTATTTTTATTATCATGTATTATTGTTCCTTATATGCTTTATCTCAAACCTGTCAACAGCTCATACAATGTCAGTATTAGGATCCTATTAAGGAAGAGAATACTTAATTGGTAAAGTCACACATGGAGGAGTAAAAGAATGATTTGAAGCACATGTATCTGGACTCGAAGTCTATACCCTCCCCACTGCATCATGCCATCTCCTGTCCAGCTTATCGAAACTAGACTCACTGGCTGCTTGTTAATCCTGGTCTGCCCCTAAATGGCAGCCATCACCATCCTTGGTGTCTGTTCTCTTGTGTCAAGATTAGAGGACTTGTTTTATGCTCATTTCAAAGTTTAAATACTTTTTGGATCATTGAGTTCTCCTTTCTAGTGAAGAGACCTTCTACCTCATGAGCACAGTGAAAATGACAGACCTGAACACACTATTAAAGATCTTTTCCCAGTCTGCTATCCAATTTTGTACACTTCCGCAGGTTTCCTTTGATGTCTCACCCTTATGTTAACTTCTTGAAGTGACCCTCCCCGAACCCTAACACTACAGTATCCTGGAATGCTAACATTACAGGATGTGGACGGAAAGCATTTCATTCACTCAGTGATGACTCCAGTCTCCATCATATCTGTTGAAGGTGAAACCATGCTATAGAATAAAAACCACTCATCTATATGACGCTTTCTGAGCTGCCCATAAAATGGTCTTATGGAATGTATCCAGAGTTTCAAAATTGTGTTCAAGAGAAGCCGTGGGATAAATCTTTCCTTGGGTTTGGTGGTAAGGGAAAGAGAAACAAAAATCCTTTCTCTAGTAGAATCTGTATACTTGCCAGAAGAAGACAAGGATGTAACCTAACCTGTTTCCTTCTATTGTGTGGCTTCCAAAAAAACTACAAATTCCCTGTCGAATCATCTCATCCTAAGGACCTAATAGGATTTATTTCTGCTCCACCACTATAATCGCTTTTATGTCTCATAATTAAAAAAGCAGCTATCCCATCTACCTACTATCTACCAGGCACTGTGCCTTTCCGAGTGTAGTACTCTTCCTCTGTGTGCCCTCAAGGCTCCCCGTCCCCCACACTCCCAGCACAGCCCCTTGACCAGCTGACTACACTGGTTTGCCTCCCTCCATTCCATAAGTTATAAATCTTTCAAGAGCAAGATCACATCTTACTCATCTTTATACTTTCTTGTTACAAATGCAATGCTGATACTGAGTTGACCCTTGGAGGGGGTTGGATGAACAGATGAATGGCTTTCTCATTCTTACAACACTGTAAGCTTGTGAAGATCTGCCTAAAAACAGGTGAGCATGAGAAGGACATCACATTAGGGACTGTAGAGGGTCAGTAAAAAGGAGGAAGGCCCTCAACAAATGAACACTGGCAGATCACCGACACAGTGGCTTCAACAATGGGCTGGTCCAACCTAGGAACGGTGGTGAAGATGGTGCAGGATAGGGGGGGTGACTTCTTTATTCTGGGATGCACAGGATTCCAGTGCTTGGGAACCAACTCAAAAGGTAACTTATACCAACAACAGTATGTTCGATGTTTGTCCAAGATCTCAGAACTTGTCAGTGGTTTCAATCTGCTATCGTTTAAAATGGCCCTAATGCTTAATTTTTTCAATTATGTGTTACCTGTCTCCCACATCTCAGATGTTTTAGAAGGAAGCAAGTTCTAAATCCCACAGCCATCAAGTCCATTTTGACACATAGCAACGATGTAGGGCAAAGTAAATCTGCCCCCTGTGAGTTTCTGAGACTAACTCTTCACGGGAATAGTAAGCCTCATCTTTCTCCTCCGGAGGGGTTGGTGGATTCAAACTGCTGCCCTTGTGACAAGCAACCCAGCACACGTATCCCACTAGAGCAGGGCTCCAGGCTCCAAATAGTCAACTTAAAAACAAAAGAAGCTATGTCCACACGTATGCATAAACTGTGGGAGCCAATCTGACTTCCTTCCTAAAAGTCATCACATTAATTATGATTATGAGACAATCATAAGGAAAATATTATTTCCCAGATATCACTTCCTTCCGTGTCCTTCTCTTCTGGGGAGGCTCTCTTTGTGCCTCTGCGTGGACTCTCAGCTGTGTGTTCATCCTGAGCCTCCTCGCAGGAGTCAAGCACTGGAACCCCTGCCCTTGCTTTGTGCCCAGGGCAAGTGACATCATTCCCCGGCTACCTGCAAAGGACTCCTCGCTTCTCATTAGAAGCTGTTAGCAGTGGGCGGCTTCTTCATTCGAAGCAGAGCTCTCTCTGGGATGTGGCACCTTCCCACTTCAGCTCAAATCACTTCCCTTCCAACTCGACCTCTGCCCTTATTTAACTCTTTTCCTGAGTCCATGAAGGCTTGTATAAGGTAGGAGTCTATGTCCAAGGGTAATTGGCTAGAATGGAGCTGTCAGACAGTTGTTAGTAGATAAAAACAAAACAGAAGGCTGAACTAGAAGAGGCTATTCGGCAGCTGGGAGCCCTTCAGATAACTGACAACGAATGCATTCCACTGCATTCCCACCTTGACACCCACACCAAGGCAGCCACTGGACACCAAATTCTAAGCACACACATTCCTTCTGAGAGTGTAATTTTATGATTTTATCAGCTATTTGTTTCATTAAGCCGACCTAGTGCCTTGTTTTTCCAATTCTGTTTTACAAATATCCCACACCTCAGATGTTTCAGAAGACAGGTTTCAGATCTCACTGAGTGGCTTCCGACACATGGTCGCCCTCTAGGACAGGGAAGAACTGTCCCTGGGGGCTTCCCAGCCTGTAGAAAGCTTCGTCTTTCTCCTGCAGAGAGGTGGTTTCACATTGCTCTCCTTGTGGCTAGTGGCCCCATGCCTAACCCACTCTGCCAGCAGCGCTCCAGCTTCGAAAGAGCTGCAAGGCAACAGGAATGGAAAGCCTGGTTTCTCTTTCTACTTAAACAGAAAGCCGGGCGATACCTTGGTCTGTCAGCCATGTTAGTAGAATGCACTAAGTTGTCTGCCGGCAGAGGAAAAGTGGTTTTAACTTAGCAGCTTATTTTCCTTTTGCCTGAACTTGCTCTGTGACCTTCGGAAATCACCTGATCATCCTGGGCCTCAGAGTTCTCATCTGTGAAGTGAAGGTGCTGAACTAAGTAAGCAGTCATGCCAGCACCTCCCAGCTCTGTGCTTCTGTGACCTGTCACCTTGCAATCCAGCGGGCATTTTGTCTCTGGGCGGCAAGCTGTAAGATGTCTGTTTTCATTACTTGAATTGCATTTCCTACTCTTCCGCACCACAAATTGGTCACAAGCTCTTGGACCACGATCACTTGATCAGAACGCGATGTTCAATGGGACTTTTCCACGAGAAGATGGGGGTGCTGGGCTGGAGAGGCACGCCAGAGATGGAGAGGCGCCCACACTGGGAGGTGCTCCTGAGCCCTGGTGGCATACAGGGTGACTAGGGCTGCTCGTTAGCCCCAAGGGCAGCGACTTAAACCCACCTGCTGCTCCCATAAAGACTAGCAGCCTCTATGAGTCACAAATGGGGTTGGACATCTTATCCGGAGGGACCAGTCCCTGGAGAAACATAGCATGCTTGGAAAAGGAGACGGGCAGCAAAAAAGAAGGTGGCTTGGCACAGTGGTGACAAGAACAAATTCACACATACTGACAAGGGGACCAGAACCAGGGAGCGCTTCTTTCAGTTCTACTCAGGGTCACGTGGAGTTAATGCTAGCTTCGACGACCCTGCCTCCTAATGACACCGGCAATACAGTTGCCCACAGGGTGGTCTTGCCTCATTCTCTAGAGGAGGATGTCCTTCTGGTTCAGAGTGAGTCCCTGCCTGGGGCCCAGGGCTTGGGCTAGCTTTGGCCCTACTCTGACATGCGACTTATAAGTGCAGAGAGGAGCCGCTGAAAATGTCAAGAGGAAACTGATAGGATCCGTTTCAGTAAAGTGGGCCAACAGTGCTTCTCAAAAGGGCTAGGGATGGCATAGACAAGGCACCTAGCTGGGCACTCTCAAAATGAAGACACTCATCCTAGCCTGGTGTTAGTCCGGATAGACGAGCGAAACAAATCCATAGACACACATATGTACATCAGGGAAAGGTTTATAAACAAGAGGACATGAACATTGAGCAAACAGACAGTCCAAGGTGTAAATCCGATATTAGCCCATATGTCCGATACTAATCTTTACGTCCTCTTCAGACTCACTCACGAAACACATGCAATGATGTCAACTGCAGAATGACCACAAGCTAATGGATAGAAAGTCTTTGGACCCAGTGGTGGTGTAAGCATCCCAGTGCAGGCAGGAGTCTCTACGTGACTCCTCTAGGTCCAGGTTTTTGGCTGCATAAGGGAAGGTCCATGTGGCTTCTCCTCAGGGATGTCTCACAGGGACCCAGCCTCATCGGTCCAGTGTGTCCCAGGAAGTGAACTGACAAAGTATCTCTGCCTCCAAGAACGAATTACCACATTTCCCAGAATTCTCATGAGCAGGCCACGCCCACACAGAGGTCTCATTGGCGATCTCCAGAATGACAGGCTAGACTCCACCCCTCCACTCTTAATCCTCAAATTGACACTAGATTAGGCGACTGCCACACCTGGCCACTGCGAAATGTGGTTATGAAACACGAATGGATGAATGCATGCATAAGGTGACCCTAATGCTACAAATCATTCCCCTCCTCAGGGTGGCAGCTCCTCAACTGCCCAGCCTGCCTCTTTGTCCTGCCTACCTCCCGCTAACGTTGTCCAGAGTTCCCTTTGCCCTTCCCAGGCCTTCCAGGATCCAATGCTTCCCTCTCTCAGGAACTTTATTTCTTACCAATAGCCACCTCGTCTGTTCCTTTCTGGCAGCCCTGACCTGCAGGGCTGCCTCTGTGCGTTTGTGAATGCTCACCCTCCCCACCGCCCCTCTGCCTGGAGCGTGCTCACTCTGCTTCTGTCGGAAAGCAAGTCAGCCTCGAAGAGTTCCATAAGGCCTTCTCCAGCCTCACCAGCCTGAAACGGGCGTCCCCGCACCCGGACCAGACGCCTGTCGATGCACCAAGAGCACTTCCATATCCTCATTAACTAGCTCCACGTCTGAACGTCAGAGAATAAATTATTCATTTTTATATTCCCAACCCTAATACAGTGCCAGGTTGTTTAGTCGACAGGTAGATGAATATGAGTAACGAGTGTACTGCTTTTTTACAATGAGAAAGTTGTGATCGCTGACTCCTTCAGGGCGACGCCCCCATCATCAGCCCCTCATTACAAGACTCTGCTCCGGTAAAGATTACAGCCCCAGGACACCCTCGTGGGCAGTTTTACTCTGTCACACAGGCTCACTGTTAGACTCAGAATCCACTCAGACACACAACAACAACGTTATTCAAAAAGAAGCGTTATTTACCAAAAAGGTGTTTACTTTTTTAAATTAGGGCCACACAGCTAGAGTTGAGGGGAAGACTCACTTTTATCTCCATTTCCCCTTTAAAAGAAATGGTGTGCTCTAAATTGAGCCACACGAGTCTCTACAGTTCTTCTGACGGTGATTTTTGCTTCCCAGATGTCTGACGGGTATTCTGGGCTCCTACTTGGAGGGCAGTAATGATCTTACGCATCATTATTTTGTACTAGAAGAAGGCTAAAGCAGTGAGTCCTCTCTTGCACTTAGTAGGGGCTTGATTAACCTCTGAATGAATGTTTAAATGAGGAGTCTCCTGTTTGTGGCAAGTCCTATAAACTCCACTTGTGGTAAAAAAGACGTCAGTTTTGGTGGTTGTTCTTTCTTTTTTTTTTTTTTGCCAATGATTTTATTGGAGGCTCTTACAGCTCTTATAATATTCAATACATCATTTGTATCAAGCATATTTGTACACATGTTGCCATATCCATTTCCAAATATTTTCTACTTGAACCCTTGGTATAAGCTCCTCTTTCCCAATAAAATGTAAGTCATTTTATTGGGAGGTGTTCTTTCTTCTTTAACAGGATATATTTCTGGGTTGTTTTTTTAATCACTGTGAAAGAGCTGGCCTAAGAAATAATGTGTTTCAAATTCAACAAAAGCTCTCTATAATATTTTTCCCCAAATGAACAATGAATGAACCCACAATTCTTTGCATTGGAAGATGCTTATAAAACTAGCACATGCATGGCTGCATGCATAAAAACTTTTGCAAAGTAATCAGGGCACTGAAGTTAATACACATAGCAGGTCATTATTTAAATTAATAAAATATGCATATTCAATTCCATTTGTCTATGACCTTCTTAAAACCCTCTTGTATTTATGGCTAATGGTAGACATATTTGATCTACTTTTTTTGTTAAAAGATCCTTGCATTGGGGACTCTTACAATAATCCATATATCAAGTGTATCAAGCATATTTGTACATATGTTGCATCATTATTTTCTAATCATTTACTTTCTATTGAGCCCTTGGTATCATGATCTACTTATTTTGAGAAACCCAATCACTTTTTAAAAATTTCTTAAGATGGGTGGTAGTGGACGTTTCAAATTAATATATTGGCTATGGGATCACTAATGCTTATAATCAACTGCGTAAAGTCATCTTACTTTCACATATCTTTAAATTCTTCCTGTGACGCTTCAAAAGATGCCCTCTATTTCTTATGAGACCCCGCTAAAGAGTTGGTCATTTTTAATTACTCAATAGATTTTGGTTGCATCTTTTAGGTTTATTGCTAGGAATCAGGAACAAAGGAGGCATCTTTGCATGATGTTGTGGGTTAGGCACTGGGCTGCTAACCTCAGAATTGGAAGTTCAAATCCACCAGCTGCTCTGGGGGACAAAGATGAGGTTGTCTGATTTCATAAAGAGTTAGTCTGGGGAAGCCTATACAGAGTTGCTATGTCAGGATCAACTAGATGGCAGTGGATTCTTGGGTCAACCAAGAACGCCATGATGGAAATCATTAATGTACACCAGCTAAGACCATTTCTCTCATTTCAAAAATGTACAACTTTAAATCATTAATACACAATATCAATGGGAGATGTGGAAATTACAAATGCTTTTAGATAGAAAATATTGCACATAATGAGCAAGTCTTAATTTCATATTTTAGCTGAGCCCCAGTGGCATAGGGTTGAGTGCGGCACTGAGGCCCACTGGCTTGGCGGTTCAAGTCCAGCAGCAGCTCTCCAGGAGCAAGGCTGGGCCTCCCACTCCCACCAGAGGGCAATGGTGTGCAAAAAAATTTCAAATTTTGATAGAAAATTAACACTGCTGTTAAACAAGGTTAAGGATCATTAAGAATTTCAGTTTTAAGAAATACATGGGGGCTGAGCCCCGGTGGCGTAGTGGTTGTGCATGGGACTGCGGCCCACTGGGACGGAGGTTCAATTTCAGCAGTGGGGCTGGGCCTCCTACTCCCACCACCGGAGAGCAGTGATGCCCCAAAAACCAAAAAAAAAAAAAAGAAATACATGGAATCCTGGATACCTCTTAAAGTTACCTTCTTTCTTTGGCAAAGAAATAGCAGTTTGAAAGAATATTCTTACTTTATTAGCCCAACTCAAAGGGTACACCTATCACATTAAAAGGAACCAGTATATTCGTTCATAACATTTAAAATTTTGAAGGGACAATAGAGATAACTTCATAGTTCAGTCTTCCGAGTAGATGACATGTTCTAGAATGGAGCTTGCCTGATTTCCCATTCTACTATTTTTCACAAATAGTTTATCTGCTAATTAGGGTCATATTCAGTAGTTTCTCTTAGTTACCTTTCCTAACCAGTCTTTATTACTAAACAGAAAAGTGCTTGGGCTTCAAATTACGATGAATTGCTATTTAATGGAAGGGATGTTATAGGGCAAGAGCTTTAGAAAGGAAAATGTTCCTTATAAATATTTTTGCCTTTTTCTTTTCCTTTGGAGGAACAAAGTGCTTTCCGAGCTTTCTAGAGGCGCTCTGGGGGCAGTGGTTACCGTTAGGTTCCTAACAGCAAGGTCGGCAGTTCGAAACCATCCTCTCGGGGAGAGGAAGATGGGGCTTTCTACTCTGGTAGAGTGTACCCACGGGGGTTCTACCCCGTCCTGTCCTAGAGGGTTGCTGTTGAGTCAGATGGGTTCAATGGCGGGGGGGGGGGGGGGTCTCTTTTTCTAGAAAGGTAGGCAAAGCGGAGGTCACCTTAGAGTTTCGGCTTGGGGCCTTGAGCCTGGAACTCAGTGACAGATGCAAGGGGCGTGAGACTGCGTGCGGAGAGCCTCCCGCGGGGAAAAGGACAGACACCACTAAGTTTAAGCGTCACCAGCCGCCGTCTGCGGCAGCACTGGGCTCCCCGACGATTTGAAAGGCTCCAGGTGTGGGCATCCCACACGAAGGGCAGCTGTGCCGAGGGGGGTTCTGGGAGTCAGGGAGCAAGACCGGAGGGGTCGGGACCTGAAGCACAGGCACGGCACCCTCCTCCCGCACCAGTGCGTCGAGCAGCAGGCCAGCGGCGGCGGAGGCCACCTCGCGTCCCACCTGCAGGGGCAGCGGCCAGGACCCACCCCACGCGAGGACCCAGACGTCCCGGGCGGCTTCCCGGTTGCCCACGCCCGCCCGCGCCCGCACAACTTCTCACGCATCCCACCTCCCCCGCGGCGGGGGCAGGAGCTTGGGAGGATCTGGGCAGAGACACAAGATCCGGGCTTGGAGTTCAGCAGAGAGCGGGGTGGGGCTGGGAGTGGGGGTGGGGGGTGGGGGGTTGCAGGGAGACCCACGGAGGAGTTGGACGGACCCCTGCGAGCCGACGGGGGCTCCCGAAGGGACGAGCCACCCCTTACCGTCCGCCTTCTCGCGTCGGCGGCACGCGGGACAGAGCGCGCCGCTCCCCCAGGCAGGATTCCCCCGCGGGCGCTCCCGGACCTCGCTCCCGAGGGACCGCGCAGGCTGGGCCGGCCGCCGGGCGAAGGGGCGCCGGGGACGGCGACGGCAGCTCGTCCGCGCCGCGCCCGCCCCGGGCTCACAGGGTCCCGCCGCCGCCGCCGCCGCTCGCTTAAATCCCGACGCGGAGTCCGCGGCCCGGTGCATTGTGGGAAACCAGAGCCCCAAAACTGAGGCTACTCTGACCCCTGGTGGGCGCCGTTCCAAAGGAACCCCGGGTCGCCGCCAAGGGCTGCACGTGGAGAACTTCCGGCCTACAAGACAGTAGAACTCGAAAACGGGCCACCTGCAAGGAAACACAGGTAATCTCGGGCTGAGCCCCGGTGGCGCAGTGGTGGTGTGCCGGACTGCGGCCCACCGGCTTGGTGGTTCAAATCCAGCAGCAGCTCTGCAGGAGCAGCGCTGGGCTTCCAACTCCCAACAGAGAGCAGTGATGCCCCTTCCCCCCCCCCCCCCAAAAAAAAAAAAAGGTAATCTTGTTGAGTCTGAACTCTCACAGCTTTGAACTTTCATGTATCTTAAGATTACTCTGCATTGGATTCCACCGCACTGCAAAGGTCCTGTGAAAGAGCCTTGGCAGCGCAGTGGTCAAGCATTTGGCTTCTAACCCATAGATTGGTGGCTTGAGCCCACCAGGCCGTCTGTGGCAGAAAGATGGGGCAGTCAGCAAGATAGCTTAGCCAGGAGAAGTCCACGAACTTTGGGAGGAGGGTTGCAGAGGTAATACCTCTTGCCTTGGAACCTCAGCCATAGGGCAGAAAGGAAGACTAATTTTGAGATCTGTTGGAAGTAGGGGCACATAAAAACCCTCCTGAACTCAGCTTTAGCTGACGAGGTTAATGAAAGCCCTAGAAGCTTGCAGAGGGTGCTTTCCTGAAATGAAGCCAGCCTCCCAATTAGCCTGACCACATGAGTGGGAAGCCAAGTTTCAAACATCCCTCAGCACTCTCTCTTGACTCCTGAGGTGGTGGGGTGCCGAAGATGTCTGAGAGAAACACCGCACTACTGAATTGCTTGGGATCCATATTTTCTTGCCTGAGTCTGACAGAACCAGAAATGTTTGACAGCAGGCTCGCTGGAACTCAGGCTTCTAATGTGTAGTGTTTGCAGACTTTGGAGTTCCGGTTACTGAACACACTGTTGGGACTCCAGCATATCCCTGCACCCCTCACAGGTTCTCGAAGAGGCTGGGGCTGCCAGCAAGGAGCTGGAGCTGAGGGAGCTGACAAGAAGACAGAGACCGCATGGCGGCTTGAAATGATGTGATAGAACTCTCTATCTGGCTCTTTGTTACTCCCACCAGTTGACTGGGAGGGGCCATGCAAATACGGGTGTGTGAAACAGTGGACGCATGGATCATGTTGCCATTCTCCTGGAACGGAAGAGAGGGACTCCTGTCCTGTGACTCTCATCAAAGAACAGCCGCCCGTGGAGCATGTATGACATGCCTATCTAAGTGGCAGAGGCCGCAGCACCAAGACCATGAGACAAACCACGACTGTGAGAGAGAGCAGAGGAGCATCGCCAAGACTCTGAGTGTGGCAGAGTCACCAAGACTCTGGTGTCAGTTTGGGACTTGAGAGGATGAAGAGTGAAGGCGTGGGCTTCTTGGGCCATGGAGGCAAAGGCCAAGGGATAGTGTGGCTAAGAAGCCAAGGGCTAGAGAGACATGCCTGCCAGCATGGCTGAGAAGAGAAGAGGCATGACAGACCAAAGAATCGTATCCTTACTGTTTGGGAAACTATTCCTAAACCGATTAGCCCCATCATTGTGAGTTCGGTATGGCCATTGCAATGAATGACTGAACCCAGCAGACAAGCCGGGTGCCATGAGAAGGATAGTTGGGGTCGGAATTGTATACAGAAGGATGGAGGATGGAGGCTGTCCGACCTCTACCTCGTGGCCCTTGACCTTGAGTGGATACCGAGTGGGATTTTCCTTCTCCCTCCTGAAGGTGGAAGAGATCATATGTGGCTCCCATGTAATTTCCTCGGGAAGGAACCTTTGTGGGTTAGGAGCAGAGCCTCCAACTGGAACACCAAGACTAGTGGGGAGGGGCGTGCAGCGGCGTGGCCTAAATGAGAAGCAGGGCTGTCCACCGGCACCGTCCAGGGCCAGTGGGAATGGGTTATGGGCAGGAAGTCCCAGCCAAACCGATTAAGCACATTCTTTCAGAGCTGAGAGCAGAATGGGTCAGAGGGCAGGGCTCTGGGGCCTCGCTGCCCACAAGCAGCCTCAGAGGCAATCGGCATTTGCTCAGGCCAGAGCCAAACAAACACCCTCTGTTCCTTTTCCTAATTAGGACAGTCCCCTCCCAAAGACCTCGCCAGGTCTTTGAGGGGAGAGCTTGCAGGGCTGACTTGCATGATTTTGATCACTGAGCTTCTTCTCCACTTTAATGTGTTGGTATCCAGCGGAGCCCAGTGGAGGACACGTGGGTTCCTGTGGGTACAGGCTAAGGTTGGGCTGAAAGCCAGTAAAACAACCAAAAGAACTCAGTGAGCCTGCTGTTGATAAAAATGGATCTTAAGGATCCTATCTGGCCCTGGTTAGTGTATAATTACCTCTTGCCTAGACCAACCCAGTGGTGCTCTAACTGCTCCTGCTGCTTTCAATGCTGTTTTCTACAATGTGAACACCCACCTCACATTGAATGCAATGACTTTTGTGACAGACAAATCTCATCAGTCATCCCTTCTACTTAAGAATTCTTCCCCGGGCCACACTCACCCTCATTTGCACACCCCACACGCTTTTTCCCCACCCTCATTTGCACACCCCACAAGCTTTTTTCTGACAACTGTTTATTTCACCAGCTCTGTTTGCTACTCTGCCCCTGGCAGGGAGAAACCTTCGCTTTCGCTAGGTTGCCATTCCTGACCCAGCTATGTTTATTCATGATTCTAGACCTCTGATTTTCCCTCCTTGCCTGGTGAGCTCTCCTGAGGGGGCTTTAAGATGCTCACAGGGAAATTCCCTGACCCTTTCATGTCATTTGTCCACAAACCTGTCAAATCCCCCTCATAGTTCTGATGTCAACCCACCCAACTCCTCTTTATCTTTCAACATGCTTTGACTCTCTCATCAACCTTGTTAGTGAAACTAGAACCCCAACCCAAACCTCCCGACTCTTCAGAGATGTTTCTACTTGGCCACACTCAGGTGTAGGGTTCCCCTGTCCAATTCTTTCTTTTTTTAAAAAAAATCACTGCAGTGAGGCCTCACACAACTCTTATCACAATCCATCCATCCATTCATTGTATTCAAGGACAATTGTACATTTGTTGCCATCATCATACTCAAAACATTTCCTTTCTGCTTGAGTCCTTGGTATCTGCTTCTCAGTTTTCCCCTCCCTCCCCCATCCTCCCTTCCTCATGAACCCTTCATAATTTATAAATTTGTATTGTTTTTTCATGTCTTATACTGACCGATGTCTTCTTTTACCCACTTTTCTGTTGTCCATCCCCCTGGGAGGGGGTTATAGCTAGATCATTGTGATCCATTCCCCCTTTCTGCCCCCACCTTCTCCTTAACCTCCTGGTATGGCTACCCTCAATATTGGTCCTGAGGGGGGTTTTCTGTCCTGGATTTTCTGTGTTTCCAGCTCTTATCTGTACCAGTGTACATCCTCTAGTCTAGCCAGATTTGTAAGGTAAAATTGGGATCATGATAGTGGCGGGGAGAAAGCATTAAAGAACGAGAGGAAAGTTGTATGTTTCATAGGTGCTATACTTTCACCCTGACTGGCTCATCTCTTCCTTGTGACCCTTCAGTAATGGGATTTCCAGATGCCTACAAATGGGTTTGGGGTCTCCACTCCCCAATCCCCCTCATTCACAATCAATATTTCTTTAAAAAAAAAATGGCCTCACTGCCCTCTGGTGGTGGGAGTAGGAGGCCCAGCCTTGCTGCTGGATTTGAACCTCCAACCCAGTGGGCCGCAGTCTCATGCACAACCACTACGCCACCAGGGCCCGGCCACAATCAATTATTTCTAAATTAAAGTGGGGTGACCCTTTCTGGCAACAGAGAATCGAGAAGATTGAAGGAAGGAAAGCCTGAAGATAGATGCTGTTTGGGGTAATTGCAGTAATCCTGTCATTAGGTTTAACTCCTGGTCCAAGGGTGGGGAAAATTTGATTCTCCAAAGGAAACAGTGTGCCTAGATGGCTGTGGGCTGTGTATCTGTGGGTTGCTGGTGGAAGAAGAGTGTGCTAGAATGGGAGAGAGGAGAGGAGATGAAGGGACAGACATATGGAAGCACAGGAGTTATTATTTGAACTCTCAGCACAACTTCAGCAGAGCTTCTGAATCACTCCTGTTACTGTACCTGGGGTCTAGTAAAGATGAAGGGAATGAGTGGGATGCCAGTATGTAATTTTATGGCACAGATGCTCTAGCCGAGGGAATAAAAAAACCAGGACATTCAAACGAGCATATCTTAAATGCCCTGGCCAACCCCACATTTGGTCAAACTATCAATATGTAAAATAGTGATGGAGAAATTCTTTGCTTTAGCTTTTTTTCCCCCTCTCCCATTCCTCAAATCCTAGAGGTCTGAAAGAGAATCCTGACAGCATTTATGGGATAACTGTTAGAGATATTTCCCTTTCAACTTGCAGATTCAGAAGTCCCCCTAGGACCCTGGTTAAGAGCCATTCTCAAACAAACTGTGAGCAAGGAAGCTTCTAGCATCTTCTCTGTGTGTCTTTCCTTTCCGGGCTCAGGGTGCTGACAACAGTATGAATTACTGGTAGGATTTTAGACATGAGGGGGGAAGAATATTTTTGGATGTGATAAACATGTGGACACACCTCACATCATGCTGTGGAGACACACTTCATACTCAGCTTGCCTAAAAGGCGAGTCATGCCTGGACAAATCATTTCAAGCCTGAGGCCCTCTCACAGGAAGTAGGCTTTGGAAAAAACGTTCTGCTTCTTGTTGCCGAAGATCACGGAGCCATGACTAGGAATCAATGAACAACAGGTAGACAGTGCTATCTTTTGGCAGCCTGAATAAGGAGGATGTGAAATGAAAAAAGAGGATGGGGTCTGGAAAAAGAACACAAGAAAGGAACCTTGAGAAATAAACCCTGGAATCTATTTTCTATTTCTTTCAATTTCCTAAGCCCACTGAGACAAACCAGATATTCTGAGGAAGAGCTCTTAGGGAGGGTGGTCACCAGGTTATTCTTAGGAACTCCCTGGAGGTTCTCATGCATTCCTGGCTTACTCTCCATATCCAAGTCCACACTCTGTGCAAAACTGCACATAGAATTGACGCAGAAATAAAAACTCTTAGTACAAAAAAATGTTCTGCATAAAAAGTCTTGAAGAACACAAGATTTGTCTTGAATAGCTCTTTCAAGACAAAAGGCTACCTCTCTTCCTTTCCTTTCCAGCCCTCACGATGGACTCAGACAGAGTAACCATGTCGCAGGGTCAGGGCGCGTCCTTCTGTGAGTCATGACATCATGCTGAGCGGGAGTGACTCGAGGAAGATGACCAGCATCCCCCTTTCTCAGGGCAGGGCTGCCATCCCCCTACCCTCGTTATTGACCCCTTCCTCTCACTCCTCCACACAAAACGCCAGGTCGGTGTGAGCTGGAGACCCCTTGTCAGCACCCAAAAACAAATAACCTATGTGTCAGGCAGGGTTCTCTCAGAGAAATAAAATCAGGACACTAGTAATTCTTTTTATATATTTATATATAGAGAAAGGAATATAAGATAAGAAACAGTTAACTATCTATAAAGCAGTACAGATTACCCGATGCAACTCACTTGAGTGAGACAGCTAGAAGACCAGCAGTCCTTTGAGTCTTGAGGGCCGCTGAGTAGTCCTCTGTAGAGCAATCCAGGCTATCTGGTCACAGGCAGCAAACAGCAGAGCAGGTCGCCAACAGTCAGCCAGATGACAGAGTCCAACAGTCCCCAGCTCAAGAGATGTATTTCCCAGGAGCATGGCGAAGTAGGGCTTGAAGGAACCTCAACTCACAGCTCCACAGTCCATGATTAGTGTCCCACAGATAGTGTTGTTTGGAAGTCGAGGCACAGGACGAACAAAGCAGCTCTCTGTTCCAAAGATCCGGAAGCAAGAGAGAGAGGGTGGGATTCACTGAGCCCTTCCTATCTCTGCCCTTCAATTCATCCCATGTGTTCATTGACCGTGCCGTCACAACAGACCCACCAATCTTGTGTGGCCATGTTGGCATAATAAACCTACCCATCACAATCCACCCCTTGCCAACGTGGCACCTGTACACAATATTTTACCCATATAGAATTTCCAGACTTCAATGAAATCAAACTTATATTTAACATCAAACATCTATCATACATATAAATGAGAACACACTAAGTCCAATTGTAGCTGATATACATGAGCAAAGAAAAGATTCAATAAGCTCATAAACAGAAAATACATGAACAATCACAAACCTCGCTTCTGCAATTGATCACGGGGTCATAATTGGTAGGTAGAACTACCTTCTTCTACTATCCATTCTGTATTAACCTTTGCCCTCAGCAATCACTTCAGCTGGTTGTGGTTTTTTGCCTGGTGGGGTGACCCAGACCTTCATTCCTGAGGGATCTAGGTCATTAGATGTCCTGTCATGAAGGGGTTGCTGTAATTTACCATTAACTTTTATCACAGGGCATGGTAGCACTAAGAGTCGGCCTATGGGATCTCCTGCATTCCAGACATATTTCTCTTTACCCCCATTATGTAACACCAGTCCAACTTCTTCTTGATAATCTGGATCAATCACACCAGTCAGTACAGTGACACCCTTCCTGATCTGTTGATCCAAGGCATGAGAAGCCCAAAGTGGCCAGGGGGCATTCTCAGCTGCCAGTTCAGTGGAATCCGTGCTGTGTTCACAGGTGGGAGAGTTCCTTCCTTTGGGACCAGGACCTCCAGTCCCAAAGAACATAGGGTTGCTGGGCCAGGAAGCAAAAATGCTGCAAGTGGGTCAATAGGAGTAACAGTGAGTGGTGCCACTCCAGTTTCCACCCCTTGGTTCCTGGACCCATGAATCCTAACTATTGGAGACACAGCACCATATATTGGCCACTGGTTTAAAGTGTATACAGCTTCCTGGAGAACACTGCCCCAGCCTCGCAAGTTGTTGCCATATAGTTTGTGTCGCAGTTGTGTCTTCAGGAGCCCATTCCATCGTTCTATCAAGCCAGCTGCTTCAGGATGATGAAGAACATGATATGACCAGTGGATTCCATGGGCATGGGCTCATTGCCACACTGAATTTGCTGTAAAGTGAGTTCCTTGATCTGAAGCAATGCTATGTGGGATGCCACGCTGGTGGCTGGAGGCATTCCGTAAGTCCATGAATGGTGGTTTGAGCAGAAGCATTGCGTGCAGGGAAGGCAAATCCATATCCAGAATATGTGTCTATTCCAGTCTGAACAAAGTGCTGCCCCCTCCAGAATGGGAGTGGTCCTATGTAATCAACTTGCCACCAAGTTGCTGGTTGATCTCCCCGAGGAATGGTTCCGTACCTTGGACTTAA
>PVJH01035914.1:0-19244 GCA_004026705.1 Nesogale talazaci
TTTTTTTTTCTCCCAGGGGAGGTAGAGCTAAGTGAAGACTTTCAAGAACAAAAAAACTTGGGCACAAGCTACAGACCTTAACAGTCGGATATGAACCTGTGACTCAGGCATCCAGCAGCAGAATCTCCACCCCACCAGACCTTCTACCTCCTGGTCTAACCCCTACCTGGTCGTGCACAAGTCCCTGGAGACCTGAGGCACACTAAACCAGACCACCCACAACAACAGCTCTGGGAAGGAGACCAGCACTGGAGAGACCAGTGCTTGATCAGTGAAGAGGAGGAAGGCAGGGAAGTCCAGTGGAGATTGTCACCCAGAAACTCAAGCCTGAAGGACTGGCAGGCCCTGGCTTGGGAACAGGAGTGCTCCAGTAAAAAGGAGTGAAAGTATAGGACATTTTAGAAGTGCCAACCCATAGAGAAGGAGATAGCTGGGCCAAAGGGCTGCATACGGATCCTGGGGGATCTTGCATCCTTGGCTAACATGGTGAACATTGTCCAGAGGCCCCTGGCATCCAGGGAAAGACTGCAATCATCAGGATTTCTCTTGGAGAAAGTCCTTCTCCTCCCCCGGAGGGCTATGTGAAAAGTGGGCTAGAGGGACAGGCAGAAACTGGGAGGGAGCGAGAGAGAGGCTGTGTCCTGAGCTGGGGACAGTGGAAGACTCAATCTGCTACCATCACCCACCCCAAGAGGACAGTGTGCCCCCGGCCACCTGACCAAGACTCGCCTGCTGAACTTCTGTTCATTCAGGCCTGGTCCCAACCTTTCTGTGTGGCCCAGAGCTAGCCCCCATCTCTTTCTGGGCTTCAAAGGCAGGGCAAGAGTCTCGGAGGTCCTGTCTGTCACCCGGACGGCTCATGATCTTGACCCAGCCAACCCCTCCGTGAAAGTGTAAGGGACACGAGTCCTTAGAAAAGCTGAGCCCACAACAGTGGCGGCAGCTGAACGGCCTGATTTTCAGCATCTTTAAACAAAGCCTCCAGATGGACCTCGGCTGCCGGGGAGGGCTGCAGGGCGGCCATCCTCACCGGGCCGGCTGCACCACACCCCCCGGGGACTTGTCGCTAATTGGATCCCTGGGGAGGAAGAGCAGCTTCCAGCCCCAGTCAGCACATCAGTCAGTCCTTCATTCATTCACGGAGGGCTCCTGTGTGCCTGTGAGAGAACATGGAGCTTTGTGTGGGGGATCCTTCCGTAAATGAGTGCTCCATGGCTGAAGCTTGCAGCCGGTGAGGGTAACCCACGCTTGACTCTCAGCAGAGAAGGACACTAGGGGCCGAGGGGCGGGGCTGTTTTAGGTGGTGCCCCTGGAGGAGATTTCTCTGAGGAAGCCCATTTAAACACCTGCATTGTCCTGAGGAGCTATTGTCCCAGCAGGAAGGAGGGGTGCAAGGCAGAGGGTCCATCCAGTAAGGACTGCTGGCTGTGCGGTTAGCAGGCTGACAGGTCACCACTACCCCACCAGGGCTCCAGAGTGGAAGAAAGCAGGCAGGTTACAGTAAGTTTCAGCCAGGGGAGGCTGGGCGTGATGGCGAGAGGAAGCCCTGGGAGGCGAGCAGGTTGTGAGCCTCAGAGAATTGCTCCCTTGATGGCAGTCACTGCCCGGTGGGCAGGCGAGGTCACTCCGTGGGGAGCTCTCCGCTACATCATCCCATGAGAGGTGTTGAAGACAAGGAAGCACGTTGCTCTACAGGTCTTTGATTATTATTATTTGCTTGTTTCCAAATTTTCAATCCACTGCCAACATTACAAACAGTCAGGTCTAGCACCAAAGGTGATGTGTTCCCCAGCTTCTCCTGAAAAAGTAGAGCCGGGGACAGCCACGATCCCCGCCCCCTGCCAGCACCGGTGCTGGGGTGTGAGTCACGGCCACTTCTGCAGAGGGTGCCAGTTCCCATCTTACCTGGTTGCATTCCACTCGCCTTCACTGCTGGCTGTTGCCAGCCAGCGCTGCCCCATCTAGGTGAACCCTTGGTCAGTCCTGTTGGACATTCCAAGACTTCTCTCCTGATCAGTTATCAGGGGTCCTCAAACTTTTTAGACAGGAGGCCAGTTCACTGTCCTTCAGACCATTGGAGGGCCAGCCTACAGTTTAAAAAAAAAAAAACTATGAACAAATTCACTGTGCTAAGTGGGACAGCGACAGCAGCAAAATCACCCGGCAGGCTGGATAAATGTCCTTGACAGGTCACATGTTTGAGCCTCAGCCATCGACTCACTCTCTCCCTTCTTGTGCCACAGAGCCAGAACTCTTCTTCTTTCAAACTAGAAACTCGATGTTCTTACATTGAGGCGGAGATCAAGGAGGGGACCATCCTACCTTAAGGAAGCCAAGTCCAAGGAAGGCCCAGATACTCCCCTGGGTTTTCTGGGGATATCCCATCATGAATGCATTCTTCCTAGAACCTTGAGCTGGATACTCCTCGGGGCCCTTCTCTTGGCTGCTGACCTCTCCGGATTTACCCAGTGTCGGTGGTTTAACCTCTCAGGAACGGTTGGTTATGAGGACAATCTTAAATGACTCACGAGAAGCACAAGGCACAGAAGAAGGGAACAGAAGGCGGCAGCTGTGGGCTGCCCTGGTCCCTTCCCCAAGGGCTCAGGTCCAGGTCCCACCAACAGCTGCATCCCAGATGGTGGCATCAAGGGCAGCTTCCAGGAAGACCGGGCCTCCGTGACCCCTCATCAGGTCTCCACTGCCCTCGAAGGTAGGGTCTCAGATGGAGGCCATGCTCCACATCAGAGTCCCTGGCACCCTGAGCTGGGGAAAGATCCAGTGGGAACAGCACTGGGGCACTGGGGAGACATCCAGGTACGAATTTCAGACCCAGTGATCAATGGGAGATCTTTCAGGGTTTCTAGGAATTGGGGGAGGGCCTTAAAGGAGGAACATTTCAAAGAGGGGGGGATTGGTGAGGGGTGGGGGGCACAAGCAGAATGCTTTGTTGCCTATGAAGGTCAAGGCGTCCTCACTACTGTGCAACCAGGGCAGAGAGAGAGGGGCTGTTCACCAGGTGAGCTGATGCCTGATAGAGGACACAGGTCCGAGGGCCTGGAGGGAGGGGTGCGGGTCGGGTGGGAGAGGGAGGTGGGGGCTGGCACTGCAGGGTGAGCTGCGGTCCTGGTGGGTTTGGGGGCGTCAGCACACTCCATCCATCCGTCCATCTGTCCTCCCGCAGGCCTCTGGGCCCCGCCAAGTGGCTGCGGGCACCTGGCGAGCTGAGGCGGAGGACGCAGTCCGACACCGCCTCCTGGTGTTCGCGCGGAGCTTGGCGCGCGATGCTGCAGCCGCGTCCACCCCAACACCTGGAGTCGCGGTGCTGGGGATCCCCGCAGTCCTGGAGCAGGACCCCATGGGAGGAGCCGGCGGGGTGGGGCGGGGGGGGGCGGGGGGGAAACTGGGCAGAACATGGGTCGCTCTGGGACCACGGGATGGGGAGCGGCTGGAGGAAGGAAACCTTTGCTCCGCCCCAGGGCTGCCCACTCTCACCCAGTGACCTTGAGGCGCTTTCTCTCCTCTCTGGGTCTCCCTCCACGTTGGGGCCAGGACCACCTGGCAGAGCTGTCCACACCAGGCGCGCTTTTTGAGTCTCGCCTCCTCCATCTCCCAAAAAGGGGCTGTCATCACCCCCACTGGCTCAGCATCCTCTCCAATCATTGAAATATCAGCAATAAGAGGAAAAACACTCAACCACCCTGCAATTCCTAAATTGTGACAGTTGACAGGTGACGCTTTCATGGTTTCCTTCCAGTTCCGGCACTGAGCCCCAGAGCCCAGTTTGCAAAGAGAATGGGTTTTGTAAGGAAGAAAAGTGGGCGCTCTTAAACGGTCGTCCAGGGGCGATTTAAAATGTAAAATATACATAAAGGTGGGGGGAGGGGGTCCACGAAATGTTTGTGACCCCAGCCACAAAAATTCAATCCAGAGATCAGCAAATTCTTTTTAAGGGGTGCACAGTAAATCTTCTTAAGCTGCAGCACAAAAGCAACAATGAGGTTGTCTCTATCCTAATTAAAATTTATTCACCAAAACAAAAAAGGGGGCTTTGATTCTGTAGGAGAGGGCTGTGCTTGTGATACCGACCTTGTGATGGTGCTTGACTATCAAAAGATAGAGTGTCTGGGGTCTTAAAGGCTTGAAGATACATAAGCGGTCATCTAGCTTCATTTTGTCTGCTTCCTGCATCCATCCATTATGCGTCAACCACATGTGTACATTTGTTGCCCTCTTCATTCTCAACACATCTGCTTTCTACTTGAGCCCTTGGTATCAGCTCCTCATTCCCCCCTCCCTCCCTGTTCCTCTCTCCCTCATGAACCCTTGATACTTTATAAATTATTCTTCGTTTGTCATATGAGAAAGTCCTTTCTTATGCATATGTGACTGTTGCTGACTTTACTCCTCCTGACACAAAGAATGATCAGAAACTTGTGGGGGAGGAGCGGAGAGAGACTGTTCTAGCCTATTGGAGTCTGAACTGAGAAAGTCCTTTTTTTTTTTTTTTTGGCATCACTGCTCTCCGGTGGTGGGAATAGGAGATCCAGCCCCACTGCTGGAATTGAACCTCCGTCCCAGTGGGCCGCAGTCCCGCGCACAACCACGACGCCACCGGGGCTCAGCCCGAGAAAGTACTTTCTATTCTTTTTTTTTTTTTTTCAGTTCAGCGTAGAAGTGGCTAGGATAAGGGGCAAAGAGAAGAAACTCAACGCAGAAGAGAACATGTAGGATGCTGCTCCTTTGTGTGGAGAAAGGTATGTTTCTGTGTGTGTGGAATACACCCCCCTCTAAAAAAAAAAAAAAACTTCTGGAAGGACACTTTAGGGTTGGAGGGAGAACTTTCAACTGCAGGTCCCTGGACAGTGGATTTTCTCTCACTGTACATGTTTTGAGGTTTTCAAATCAAAAGAGAGGTGAGAGATCCTGGCTCTGATGATAATTCAAGGCCCCCAGCACCCACAGGCCTCTGGCAGCATCTACTTTGGTTGTGTGTGAGTGAAATTCATCTATGCCCCCACTAAGCACTGCCCTTACTTCCATGTGGTAGGTGAGGAAACTCAGTGGCCTGCGGAGGTGAGAGTGGGCTGAGATCGGAACCCCAGAATATCAGCTGTAGCTAGCCCACATTGGCCGCCCAGTTATTGAGGCAGGAGCTTGTGGGCAGCAGCTGGAAGCCATTGACCCGCCTGGTCCCTGTAGTATCTCCTCAACTGGCTGCCATCCTTTGTTTGTGGACTCATGGGATCGGGAGCTCCCCACCGTGCATGGGAGGGTTCTATTGTCAGAAGGTGTCATGAAAAAGACCCACGTCCAGCATAGAAGGCCTGGTGGGGTTTGATCAAATGCAATGTAGCTGAGAGGAATCACCGACAGTCAAATGAAGGTCAACCATGATAGTGGGACAAGAGGAAAGTAAAAGGAAATAGAGGAAAGAACTAAGAGGCAAAGGGCATTTATAGAGGTTTAAACAGGGGCACGTACATATGTAAAGTTATTTATATATAGTGATAGGGACATGGATCTATGTACATATATTTATATGTTCATTCTTAAAGTAGCAGATGGACATTGGGCCTCTACTCAAGTATTCCTTCCATGCAAGAACACTTTGTTCTAATGACCTGGCATTCTGTGATGCTCAGCTTCCCTCACATGATCACTAAAGACAAAATGGGTGCATAAATCAATGTGGTGAAGAAAGCTGATGGTGCCCGGATATCAAAAGATATTGTATCTGGTGTCTTAAAGGCTTGAAGTAAAGTAAGTGGCCATCTAGCTGACAAGCAACAAAGTCTACATGGAAGAAACACACCAGCCCGTATGATCACAGGTATCTATAGGATCAGGCATTAGAAGACCCAGAACAAACAATCATATTGAAGCTAACAAGGAGGGTGGGGTCGAGACCCAAAGCCCATCTGTAAGTTATTGGACATCCCCAAGCAGAAGGGTCACAAGGAAGGGATGAGCCAGCCAGGGTGCAGGCAAAACACACAGCATTCCTCTAGTTCTTTAATGCATCCTCTCCTTCCCCACCCCCACCCCCCACTATCATGACCCTAGCAAATGAAGTTAGACCAGAGCATGTACACTGATACAGATAAGAGCTCTAGACACATGGAATCTAGGACAGATAAACCCCACAGACACAATATTGGAAGTAGTGATACCATGAGAATAGGGGGATGGTGGGTGGAGAAAAGAGGAACTGATCACAATGATTGACATATAACCATCCCCAACCCCCCAGGGGGCTGAACAATACAAATGTGGGTGAAGGAAGACAGAAGTCCCTGTGAAATATGAAAATAATAATAATTTTTAGATTAACAAGGGTTCGTGAGGGAGGAAAAGGGGAAATGAGGAGTTGATACAAAGGGCTCAAGTGGAAAGAAAATGTTTTGAAAGGGATAATGGCAATGTACGTACAAATGTATTTGACATGAAAGATGGATGGATGGATGGATGGATTGTGATAAGAGCTGTAAGAGCTCCAATTCAATTAGTTTTAGTTAAAAAAAAAAAAAAAGAATAGAGGCTGAGCCCTAGTGGCATAGTGGTTGTGTGCAGGACTCTAGCCCACAAGGCTGACGGTTCAAATCTAACAGCAGCTCTCCAGGAGCAAGGCTGGGCTTCCTACTCCCACCAGGGCAGGGATGCCACAAAACCAAAAAAGAATAGAAAAGAAAAAGATACTCTTCATCGTGGGTAACTGCCTCTGGCCCTGCCCTGCCCTCTGCCAGGGAAAGACATGCCGGCCTGGCACCTGCATGGACGCTCACTGGCCCCTGGGAGAGATTTCTCAGGCTGAGTCATCCAGCTCTTTCAGGTGCTCCTGCTGTGAGGCTTGTCTTCAGTAATGATTCTCTGACCCCTGCCCTGGGCCGTCCAGCAAAAGGCACCACTATTACCAATGGAAGAGGAAGCCTCATTTTGTCTCGAGGTCACCCCTACCAGGGGCTGGGTCAGCTGATATCACACACTCCCTGGGGCCTTTGTCACTGGCCAGGAGGCCACTGTGAAGTCAGGTGTCCACCGACGGGGAAGGCACCATCCCTGCACAGCGGGGACTCACTGACACTCTCCGCTGGCACGTCCTCTCTGCGCCTCGATAGCTGTGGGCATCCCAGTAGCAGTGCTGTGTCAAAGGGAGCCCTCAGTATGCCCCCTCTTCTCTGCCTCACACTTTTGCTTTCTCGTGCCCACGTGCAGCCACACCTGGGCATACCTCGTGGCCTTGGCACTTACTGCCTGCTCCAGCTGCAGCGCTCGTCCTGCACCATTGTCCCCTTCTCCTGATGCCCAGCACCAAGGTCACCTCCTGACGACTCCCGTTACCCCTTCAGTGTGCATTCCTTCCCTGCCCCATCTTCCCCTTCCATTCTGAGGGCCTGGTTTCTGTGTTTCTTTGTTCATTGGCTGCTGACAACCTCTTGAGGAGGACAGTGACCCTGTCTGTCCCCTGCAGCACGGGATCCCCAGTACGTTGGACAGTGCCTGATAGGGAAATTGGTGTTCAGTAAACACACGAATGGGTGGGTAAGCATATGAAGAGCCTCTAGACTTTATAGTGCAGAGGTCACCCAGGGGCCCAAGGTCCACTCTCCGTCCTGGAATCTGCCCTGCGTCATCCCCACCAGGGCATCCTTAACCTTCCCTGCTCTCCAGCCCTCTCCCTTCCCACTCACCACTCAGGGCAGAGGTAGAGGCCAGGAGGCCGCCCTCCCAGAGAACTATCAGGGCTCTGAATTCAATTTAAAACAGTTTAATTGCCTAATTGCTCAGCTCTTTGGTGCAGTTTGTTAACAGAAGTGATTCTGAAATTGACATTTCAGCCGAAGAGAATTGAAGAGGTAGGGTGCAGAACGTCCCTCGCTCACGGCCGCCCCAGCACGCTCCCCCCACCCCCACCACCAGCACACTGCACACCTGGGCCGCCAGCGAGGTTGCACTGGAGAGGGGTATTGAGGGGGCCTCAGGCTGAGGCCCTATCCATGCAGTCAGTGGTGTGGGTCTGGGTGGGCAGGGGTGGCGTGTCGAGGATCCGTCACTTTTGGCAGACCTTTTGAATGTCTCTGCTTTGTGCTGAACCTGAGCTTGTCTGACCCAAGCCATGGTGCTTCCCGTTGCCTTTCCCTGTGAACGTTGGACAGTGAATCAGGAAGACTGTAGAAGAATCAGTGCCTTTGACCTGGGATGCCGGAGAAGAATACTGAAAGTACCATGAACTGCTAAAAGGGCAAAAGGGTCTGTCTCGGAAAAAGTGAAGCCAGAGTGCTCCTTGGAGCCAAACCTTCATCTTCCATCCTTTGAACACATTGTCTGAGTGACCAGTCCCGGAAGAAGGACGCTGTGTTTTGTAAGGTGGAGGGGCAGATCCTCAACAAGAGGGACACAGGAGCGGTGGCATCTGGTTCAGATGTGGAGGCAATCGTAAGGGTGGCGCAGGGTCAAGCAGTGTCTGATCATGCTGTGCGCTCAGGTCTGACGCCCTGGCACAAGCCACAATTGCAACAGCAGCAGCAGTAGACCTGGGCTTTCCATCCTGCTATCAAGTAGGGCATGCCTGCCAATCAGGCTTGAATTCAAGATTACCATGGGTCTTCCCTTTAAATAAGTCTCCTTCCCCCTAGCCCTGATCCCAGGTCGTCCAAGTATACTTCTGTTCACATTTGTGCAACACCGTTCCTCCACAATTACATACCCACCACAAGCACCACTCGACAGTTTTGTGTGTGTGTGTATGGTTTCTTTTTTAAATTATTTTATTGGGGGCTCATACAACTCTTATCACAATGCATCCATCCATCCATTCATCCATTGTATCAAGCACATTTTACATTTGTTGCCCTCATCATCCTCAAAGCATTTTCTTTCTACTTGAGCCCTTGGTATCAGCTCTTCATTTTCCCCTACCCATCCTTTCTCCCTCACAAACCCTTGGTAATTTATAAGTTGTTATTATTTTGTCATGTCTTACACTGTCTGACATCTCCCTTCCCCCACTTTTCTGTTGTCTGTCCCCCAGGGAGGGAGTTATATGTAGAGCCTTGTAATCAATTCCCTCTTTCTCCCCCCACCTTCCCTTCACCCTCTTGGTATCACCACTCTCACCACTGGTCCTGGAGGGTTTATCTGTCCTGAATTCCCCATGTTTCCAGCTCCAGTGTACATCCTCTCATCTAGCCAGATTTGTCAGGTAGAATTGGGATCATGATAGTGGAGGGAGAGGCAACATTAAAGAACTAGAGGAAGATTGTATGTTTCATTGTTGCTACACTGCACCCTGACTGGCTTGTCTCCTCCCTACAACCCTTCAGTATGCTCTGCAGGTCTCTTTCAGTTGCTGCATCAGACACTCTGTTCCTAATCTTGGATGTCTGGTCTTCCTTCCCTGTTGGTTCTTTCAAAAGGCTGTATGAACTTCCAACAGGGGAAGCGCTCTATCAGAAGTTCTTCAATCAAACCCCCTTCCTGAACTTGAGGTTGATTATAATCTTATATTGTTATAAGCAGTACCACAATCTCAACCTTCATATGGACCTCAGTTGCACACATGTAAACATATAAGGGGGTGTGTGTGTAAAATTCATCCTGCCTTTCAAAATGAAGTTTGTTTTTGTCTCCTCCAGAAAGCAGTATTTGATTCCCAGAGGAACAGACACACCCCACTGTCTCAGAAATGACCGTGGTTACCCCTGGGTTGAATTGTTCAGACCCCTTTACAGATGATGCTGATTTCTGTCTTACCCAGATACAGACCATTTTGAAAACTACTTCTTTTATCATTGTCTCCTATTTTTGGCACTCCACAATACATGAGCTCATCTTTCCATATAAACAAGCCTGCATTGTTTTAATGGCCAAATATCATGCCATTGTGTTCTCTCACCACAATGGACTTAACCACTCCCTTCTTAAGATCTAAATTGTTGCCAACTTTTTATTATTACAAACCACACTGCAGGGAAATTCCTTGAAGCTAAGTCTTGGCACACCGCCTTAACTCTATCCTGCAGCCAGCGGCTTCTCAGAAATGGAATTCTATACATCATGGGGCATGTACATTTTTTTCTTTGTTTGGGCAACATAGTTTTATATCTTTTTAAATACATGCTTTGTGCGTGCGTGCATGTGTGTATATCTGTGTGTGTGTGCCTGTGTGATCCTGTGCCTGTAGATTCTTGCAGGTCCTTGTGCAAACCTGCTGTGTGGTTGTGAACAATGAATGTGGTACGCGACTCGACCCTCACTTGGGGGAGACACGAGAGTGTTTCAGTTCCCCCCTCTTCCATGGACCTCACCGGCTCCCCCTGCCTTTCTCCCCTCATGCCATTGCCAGCACAGTGCAGTCTGACTCACCGGCACAGCCATCCATCATTCAGGGCTTCAGGTCCCCAGGGAGGGTATTCAAGGAAGCCCCACTCTTGGAAAAGGACATTTTGATCAAGGAGAAATAATTGCTTTCATTCTTTTGTTCCTCTAATCTGTATATTCTGAACACCTATGCAGTGCCATGCCTTGTGATCAGAGGCCACAGGAACCAACTAATACCAGTAATACCAGGAATAAATGTAGCTTTATGGCATGTAGTACAGGAAGGAGAGAGACGGCCGTCATCAGTGGCTATGAGCATGGGCAGGCAGCCAAGTGCTGGGTGAGAACCTCCATTCCACCACTTACTAACTGAGTGACCTTGGCCAAATCACTACACTTCAGTGAGTCTGAGCTTTCTCATCTATAATTGAAGGATAATCATAGACCTGCCCTATTCGTTTGTTGGAATTGTTGAACAGACTCTTTTTTGTAAAGAAAATTAGAGTAAGTTATGGTCAGAAATGTTTGTGGCAGGAGGGGGGAGCATGCCAAACTCTATGCATCCTCAGGCTGTGCATCCCCACCTCTTCATACCTCTACTCTCCTAGGAAATCTCAGTGTCTTTCCATTGCAAAGTATGCCCAGAAGAGTAAAGTACTGCAAAGTACTTAGAGATGGTGTTCGCTACGGCATTAGATTGTCAAATAAGTCTTCAGCTGGTCTCCCAGGTTTCCTGCTTGAGAAGGTGAAGCACGGTCCTCAACCAAGAGCTGTTCTCACTGATCAGTCCCTGGGCCACTCGCAGGTCACCAGGGATAAGAAGAAGGTGCTGGGGCAGGTGCAGGACGCAGTCCACATGGAATTAGAAAGGGGGCAGAAGAACGTTCACATAATGTTCACAGGTCATTCCCACGGTCCCTCAGCCTTGAATCGTTGTGAAGTGATGGTTCTATACCATTGATAAACCTCCATGTCTGTTGCCCACGGGGAAGGTTGACAAGCTTAGTGTTAGAGGAACAGAGAGACGGGGTTCTGGGAATGCAGACGAGGAATCCAAGTCTAGACAAGGCAGGGCAGGTACGGTCCTTTGGAAGAAAGGCTGCCAGTGGGAACTGAGGGACAGAGCCATTTCCAGAAGAACTCCCAGGTTCCATTACTCTAGAAAGAACATGGCGAAGACAGGAAGAATGGCAGCCTTGGTGTAGAGGAGAGGGGGGCTGTGAGTCTGGGTCAACTAGGAAAACAAATCCACAGAAACTCATATGGGGTTTTACATAAAGGGTGAGTGCACATTAAGAGGGCATCCCCAGCCAGTGCTGTCCAAGCCCATAAGTCCAAGATTAGCCCTTATGTCCAACACCAATCTACAAAGTTCTCCTCAATCTCACAAAACACACACCATGATGCCTACCGCAGGAGGAAAGCCAAATCAGTGAGCATGTCAGCATCTCAGTCCTGGCAGGGGTCTCCACACGGCTGCTCCAGCACCCAAAGGTACATTGGGGTAGGTCCCTCTGGCTTCTCCTCAGGGATGTTTCCCAAGAAGTGAGCCTTGCCAGCATAAGCAGGGAACTGACTAAGCCAACTGCACCCTGGTCCAGCCGTCAGAGAGCAAGAGACCGGAGAACTGGAAAAGCAAGGCTCACCAAGCCATTTATCTCTCCGCCCTTCCCTTATTCCTACATGTGTTTATTAGCCAGGGAAGCCCACTAAACCTTCTCTATCTCAGGGTGTCAGAGGGACAGGCTGGCAGCAGGGAGAGGGGGCGGTCGATTGAGGTCCCTAGTGTGGAAGGGAAGGGGGGAGATGTGTCGGGAGAGCAGGTGACAGGGGTCCTTGGATGAGAAGCAGCAGCCAGCTGGGGCCAGCACAGGTCGTGGAGCAGCACACGCCCTCACTTTTCAGAGACAGGCCTGGTTGATACCTGGTAGTGATTTACTTTCATTGTCAAAAGGATCCCAGCTGTCCTCGATATAAAACAGAAAGCCCAGAGGCCTGACCTAAAATAAGCAAATACACAAGGCAAGAAAAAACCTAACGGACTGTCACCTAACGGATGCAGGCTTGCAGCGACTCCAGAGCAATGACACCGCCTCTGTGGGTTCCCGAGACTGGGTACCTCGCTAGAAGAGTCGCAAGTCTCAGCTTCTCCCAAAGCGCAGCTGGTGACTCTGAACTGCTGTGTTTCGCGGGTTACCCCCGGTTTCTTGACAGCAGACGCCAACATAGAAAGGTGGGGAGAATGAATGATGTAACTGGAAAATGGCCACCCGCCATCGCCTGGGCAACAGTTGTTGACAAGAACAGGGAGACTAAAGCTGGCAGGTACGGTGAAAGGCAGATGAACGGCATGGACACTGTCTCACAGCAGTACGGGGCGGGCGCATGGCAAAGCGTGGCTTCCAGGAGCAAGTGGCCAGGGTTGACCATGCCCACGGGAAGGCCGAACAGCCCAGGGTGGGGGGGGGGGGATGTTGATTGGGAGGGATAGGCACCCCCAGCCTCCGGGCCATTCTGATTCATCAAGACCCTCCAGGACAGCGTCGAACTGCCCCAGAGAGGTTTCAAGGCTGGAGATTTTTACTGAGGCAGACTGCCTCATCTTCCTTCCAAGAAGCAGCTGCAGGGTTTGAACTGCCGACTTTTCAGTTCCATGGCACAGCACTTTAACCGCCGTGCCACCAAGACTCCCGAGAAGAACACAAGGTTCTGGAAACCCGTGCTCTGAACTAACCCTTAGGTCAAACCCAGGCGGGGGGAGAGGGGGGGGCTGTTCCCTAGCAGATAACGGGAATTCGTGGTTCTCGTGGCCCAGGTCGGAAAGTCCAAGCAGGTCTGAAGAAGTGCTCCGGACTGCTCAGGACAGGGAGGTGGACTGACCCTCTCCCACAGAGAACAGGACCGAGCCACGGGTTCCTGCGCCGGCGCTGCGCTCCTGGCGCGGGGAGGAGACCGGAGCTAAACACGAGTATGGCGACGCACATCTACCAGCCGGCACAGAAACGTGGACTTCATATCCACCCCTTACCTTCACCTGGCCCCGGAAATAAAAGTGAATCTCCAGTCTCCTCTCAGTCAGAGGCTCTGAGGCTGAAGGTACGCTCAGTCAAAGGTACTCCACCGCCTCACAGCTGTGAGGGCCCGTTCTACATGGATCTCAGAGGCAAGCGTCCCAACAGACAAGCGCACAGCTGTGGAGTCCATGCTGCCTCAAAGCTACCCAAGAGGACAGGCAGGCTGGGCCCTGAGTTTCCAAGACCCTCACTCCTGTTTTTTCTCCTGTGGAGCAGCTGGTGGTTTTGAGCAACTCACCTTGCAGCTAGCAGCCTGACCCATAACCACTATGAGAGCGCTTCCTCAAAGACAAGGGGAGGCTTATTTTGACGGGTTTTCCTAAATAGCTGCCCCTTCCCTGTGGAATGACCCGGTCTAATTAAGATTTGAAGCATGTTGAATCAATCAAGGTACTCGATTGAGAGAGAGTAGACTTTGGCTAATACTTTTCTTATGGGTGATTTTTTTTTAAGGCATCACTGCTCTGGTGGTGGGAGTAGGAGGCCCAGCCTTTGCTCCTGTGAGTGGGAATTGAACCTCCATCCCAGTGGGCCGCAGTCCCGCGCACAACCACTATGCCACCGGGGCTCAGCATGGCTGATTTTTTTAAAAGCAGCAATGCCTATTAAAAGGAGGTCAAAACAAACATGTATAGACTCATATATGCAGACAACATCTCCAAGAATTCTGTAAAGCTCCCCATACTGGTTGCCTGCAAGGAATCAAACGGGAAGGCAGGTCAAGAGAGTAGACTTTTCACGAAAACCCTAGGCAAAATGATGATGGCAACATATATACCAATGTGCTTGACACAATCGATGTTTGTCTGGATTGTGATAAGAACTGTACGAGCCCCCAGTAAAGTGATTTTTAAAAAGAAAAAGAAAACCCTAGGTATCTTTTAATTGCATGTAAATGCATTTCTTTCCCTTGGGGGCTCTTACAACTCTTCTCACCATCCATCCATCCATCGTGTCAGGCACATTTATACGTATGTTGCCATCATTTTCTTTCTACTTCACCCCTTGGTATCACATCCTCTTTTCCCCTCCCTCCCCGAGCCCTCCCACCTTGGTGACTCCTTGATAAATTATTATTTTCTCATCATGAATCACAAAGCCAAGAGAGGAAAGGAGATGTACTGACACAAACCGGATCTCCAGCCTCCTCTCAGTCAGAGGCTCAGAGGCCAGAGTGAAGGAGAGATTTGAGGGCAGTGAAGGAAGCAAGGTCCTCTCACCCACCATAATTCCTCCCTCTCTGTTCTCAAAGGCTCCACTCCCACAGGAAGCTGCTCTTCTGTCTCCTGTGTTCAGTCTGGAGCCCCTGCTACCAGTGACCTCCTACAGACCTGGGGCACTAGGGCAGCATGAGGGAAGCTCTGGAGGGGCCCTGGGTGATGGCAGCATCCTGGGACTGAAGAGCAGAACTCCCAGCCTACCAGGTACTGCAGAACTCCCCTGTCATAAACTTCACAGGAAGGTGGGCTGCAGCTGATGGTCAGCTGCCCGGAGGGGGACTAGTGCTCTCGGGGACCTTCCGTCCTCCATCTCACCCGCTGGCTTCTTAGTCCCCAGTCTCCCCAAGTCTTAGCTTTCTCAGCTGCCTCCCAAAAGCGTGATTCAAATTCATATATCCTTTGAGGTCATGATGCAAACGATAGCTCCACTCCCTGGGATCACAGCCCCTCAGGAGCCCTCACGGGGACCCCTGATGAACCCCCTCCCCATACAGGGGGTGCACCTAATCATCGTGGAATTATTGCCCCCCAAGACCCCGCTAAGCACTCAGAAGAGGTCCAGTCTGAGTACCCACACCTCAGTGGGGAGCTGAGTCCTTCTCCAGGTCACTCCCCCCCCAATCAGGGTCGCACTGCCTGTGAGGCTGGGCGCCCTGGCCCCCCCTCAGATCCCACCTCCCTGGTACAACCTCAGTCTGATCTCAGGACCGCCCCCCACTTCCAACTGCCAAAATTTTGCTCCCATTGGTGAGTGGGCAGTAAGGCCGCAGCCAAGGCTCTCAGCCAGCAATGTCCTTCATTCATTCCACCAGTGACTAAGCTCCAGTAAGGACCAGACCCTGTTCTCGGCGCACGAGAAAGCAGGGAACAACAAAACCCTGAGGAGGGGAAGGGTCTTGGGAGGAAATCCCCCCCACTGGCAGCTCCCTCCTCGGGGTGCACAGGCCCCTCCATTCACACTGCCTCCAGCTCGGCCTCCAGCCACCTCCTTCTCAGCACCCCATCCCTTCACCCGGCTCCCCTGCAGTGTTCTTCTTCTTGCAGGTGCTCGGTATCTCACCGAGCGAAGCTGTTTATTATCTCATCCTCCCACGAGAGCATCGCACACCGCCACTTCTCCTGCGCTGCAGCTCGGCCACTCGGGAGCAGCAGGAGAAAGCATTGCTGAGTGCCGAAGGGGGCTGCTTCGCGGGAGCCGCCAAGGAAGGGCTGGGGGGAGGTGACAGCCAGCGGAGACCACGCATGCACAGGAAGGCATGAATCGGGTCCTGCTGCATGCATGGTCCTCTGTGGCCCCAGCTCTGGACGGACCCATCCCCTTGGACCTGCCCCACTTTCCAAAGCCACCACGGCCAACAGCCACAGATTGCCCTGGCACGCAGGTGCCACCTCCGTTGCCCCACCCCAGGCCACGCTGCCGGTCTCCCTGTGCTGTGCGTCCATTCTAAAACAGCAGTCGTAGCTCCAACTGCAAACTGACCATAGACCAGGCTATGGATCGTGCAGAACACACTGAAAGGTGGATTGTGACCGATGCAGTTAGAGCTTTTAATATTGACTGCTTTCTTTTCGACTGTGGCTTTTTCTGTTTTCCTTTGTTATTGTTAGGGTTTTTTTATTTTTTGTTTTGGAGGGGCATCTCTACCCTCTGGGGGGAGGAGGAGGCCCAGCCTGACTCCGGGAAAGCTGCTGCTGGATTTGAACTGCCAACCTAGTGGACCGCAGTCCCACACACAACCATATGCCACTGGGGCTCAGACCCTATTGTTAGGGGGGGGGGGGCTCTCACAGTTTTCATAATAATCCATACATCCATTGTGTTGCTGTTGTCATTTTTAAATGTTTTCCTCTACATGAAATCCAGACTAGCTAAATGTATATATTAACTGAATTGATGGTTCCTTGGGAGTATGTATGGCAGGGAGGTGGAGGGGTGGGGGAGGAAGGGACACTAATAACAATGAGAACAAGAATGAAGAAAATGACCTAAAAGAGACTGTGGTGATGACTGTACAACTCTTCATGATGTGTTTGAACAATTGACTTGCACAAAAAGTGAATTACATGCCAATACAATGTGTTTAAATGAAATTAATAAAGGCACGCAGGCAGGCTGAGCCCCGTGGTGTAGTGGTTGTGCACGGGACTGCGGCCCACTGGGATGGAGGTTCAATTCCGGCTCCCAGAAGCAAAGGCTGGGCCTCCTACTCCCATCACCAGAGGGCAGTGATGCCTAAAAAAAAAAATTTTTTTTAAAGCACACAGGACAACACTACACATGATGGCCAGGTTTTGTATTACTTTCCACACCTGTGGGAAGCTACAGATGAAGTCCAATCTTCCCATCCAGACACAGCCTAAGGACATGTCCCTTCGACCTCCTGGGTTTGTTAGACACACTGTAAAGAATGAGTCTCTCCCTGGCCCCCTCTCCTTCCCACTTGCTTGGCTCTTACACTTGGCTTCTGAGGCCAGAGTCCTGTGACCTCGGGAGCTGTCCACACCCTGCCGTGCGCCTGCCAACCTTGGATCCCTGCGTCTGTGCACCCCCTGGCCTGTGATCATCCAGCTTCGCCTTCCTGCTTCATCACCTGGCCACTGTGTGAATCTGGAGGGACCTCCGGCGACTAGCAGACCCATGGGCTGGACTGCTTCCTCGACAGAATTTTTTTCTTGATACAAAGTTCTTTCCTATCGATTTCTGAGTGCCACTGGTTTTACTTCACTAGACAATCCAGTCTCACACACTGTGTATCATTTATGGATATCCATGCATGTGCTATCTTGATAACTCCTGACAGGGTTTACTGGCACACATGGGGTTTTAGCTCTACCTATGGGAAGTCCTGGTGGTGCAGCGGTTACACGTTGAGCTGCGATCTGCATGGTTGGGAGTTCGAAACTACCAGCAGTTCCAAGGGGAAAAGACTGGGTTTTCTACTCCCATGAACATTACAGCCTCAGAAATCCACAGGGTGGGGGTGGGGTGGGGGTGGGGACGCTATGATTCAGCATTGGTTTGTTTGATGATGTCTTAATTCATAAAATATATTAGAACTCAATCGCTAGGGAAGCAGCCTATCTGACCCCTTCTCTCCTTCATCCTTCTTCCTAACTGGGAAACAGGATGCACTCGCTGAAGCTGCAATTGCTACCGTGTGGAACGCTGACAGTGGAGACCCAGACCAAAGGCAATTGTTGGTGTGAGGTGCCATCAAATGGTCTCTTGGGGATCCTGGACAACAGAACAGACGCTGCCCAGACCCTCACCGTCCTACAGTCGTTGCTAGGTTTGAACCCATTGTGGTAGCCCATGGGGTCAATCCATCTTGTTCGGAGCCTCGCTAACCCTCTACTTTGCCAAGCATGGCTGCCTTTACCGGGGCAATAAAACCCCTAACCAAACTCCTTGCCATGGAGTCCATTCTGATTCTCCGTGAGCCCATGGATTCGCCAGACTGTCACACTCTCTGTCCAGGAGGAGAAGGCCTCTATTTTTCCTGCAGAGCAGCTGGGAGTTTCCAAACGACTGACCTTGGGGTGAACCGCAGAAACACGACACCACCCGGGCTCCTGTTTTTCCAGAGCAATGCAGCAGCTAAAACTCCTATGACATCATGGAATTCTAACCCAGCCATGGTCTGCCACCTCCTGGCTTCATGGCGCATCAGAGAAAAATGCGCGTCTGATGATTTTCGCTCCTTTGCTCCTAGTATCGGATGCTACACAATTCCCGTCATGCTAAGCTCTGAGCCCGCTTTCTCTCACTGAAGATGCAAATGACATATGCCCCAAATCTCATTCCTTTCGCCTGCTCTTGGGCTCTGCCCTTTGCAGGCTCTAAAGTTTCGAGTGCATTGAGCCTGCTTGTTTGGGTTTTTCTCTCTCTTGGGGCTATATCATGAAATTTCATCATTTAGCCTTTCTTTTTACTGCTGGTTGACGCCCCGCCCCCCACTCATCCCCCCCAAAATCACAGCGAGATCAGAGAGGGGGTGATAGTTCCTACTTTCCTTACAGCTGCAAAAGCAGTCGTTCTTCAGAACAATACAGCTGGCTCGGATAAAGAATTGAATGTGAGAAGGATGACTAAAAAGGAAAAAGGAAAATGATTTTCATCTTCCGTGTGGAGACCGGTGTGAGGAAGTGAAATCCTGTTCTCTCTTCGGAAAAGAGTGTGCTTAGGAGTGTTATTTGTACAAAGGAACTGTTTTAAGGCACCAGCCCGCATCCGACAGCTAGCAGGAGCCAGGAGGGGGCTGAAAGATGGGGAAGAGCCAGTTCTCCAATAGAGATGTACAAGGGATGTTTCTTAACAAAAGCTTGAGGAAGCCCAAGGGGGTGTGTGTCCAATGTTCTGTGGCCCCGTTCCAGGGCCCCTCTGGTTCTGGACCACCCAGCACAGAACTGGCAGCACAGGAGGCGAGGAGTGGCGGGCGGGAGTGGGATGGCAGGAGGATGTCATTGGAGATGTCATTTGGGTGTCAAAGTCTGAGATTCTGAGTCAACTTCAGGAGCCCAGACAGGAAACTGCCCATCAGTGTGAAGCCAGCAGAGCTAAAAAGCCCCAACTTTAGGATTGGGGAGTTTATCAGTTTTGTTAGTTTTTTGAAAAACTGAACTTTGGAACTGA
>PVJH01035915.1:0-19168 GCA_004026705.1 Nesogale talazaci
ATTATCATTTACATTATCATTTACACAGCCCTTGTGTGTTGGTCACTGGTGGCTCAATCAGGTGCCACCAATGCGTCTCTAAGCTTGAGTAAAAAGGTTCAGCAAGGTTTTTAATTTAGTTGTTCTCAGTTTTTCTTAGGAATCTGGGTAGGATGGTGGTGGTGTTGGAGTGCACAAGGTGCAAAGAATCAATTCTCTGTCTAGAAATTTAAGATTCCCAAGCTTTGGAAAGTACAAAACAGCTCAGCACAGAGACGAGTTGATGACCAAGGGGACCAATGTTGAGTAGGGGACCAAAGGATGTAAGTGACACAGGTGCGGAAAGTTCACACACTGATCTGGAGTGGAGCGTCAGGTCAATCTGTGCATGACGGCAGAGCAGTATCCCAGAGAGCCCCTCATCTACCTGAAGTCATTCTGTGCTTCAGGCTTGGCATTGGGGAGACTTTCTTCTCTTATGGATGTCTGTGTGAGTCCAGGAAGGCAGGGAGCTGGGAATCTGAGAGGTCTCAGAGATCCCGCTACTGAGAGTGGATATGAGGGTTGCGGTGGCTGAGTAGCAGACCCATTGCACAGCTGTCCGTGTTTGAGTAAGATTGTCCTCACTGACTGTACAGATAGCAAGGAGTGATAAGTCACAAGAAGCTTCCCTCAAGCCCCCTGGGTGGGAGCGATAGGGTAGAGAATGATGTCCTTATTCAGGGACTTGACCCTCCTGATAGCATGTCCAAAATATCAGAGACAAATCCTGGTTCTAAGGAGCATGATGGCTGCACTTACTCCAAGGCAGACTTGTTTGTTTCCATCCAGAACTCAGTATTCTCCATCAACACATTCATTCAAATGCACCAATTATTCTTTACTCTTCTATAGTCATTATTCTGTTTTCCTACACATATGAGAAAATTGAAAATGCCATAGTGTGGGTCAGGTGCACCGTAGTCCTTGGGTGACATCTGTCACAAGATATCATTTAATTTCTTGACTTTGCTTCATGAGTAGTGATTGTATATCCAAGTGAAATTAAATCCTTGAGAATTTTGATATTTTATTTATGAAGATGTTGCTCATTGGTCCACTTGTGAGAATTTTTGATTCCTTCATGTTGAGGTATAATTCATAAAAGAAGCAGTAGTCTTTGATCTTCATCAGTAAATACTTCCTGTTGTTTCCACTTTCATCAAATCTCAATAATGGAGATTGTTAATAAGTCTTCTTCCCATCCTGATGCTTTATGGACAGAAACTGCCCTTGATCAAATTCCATAACCATTATAAAACTCCAAATAAAAAACAAACAAGAAACATTTAACCAATAGTAGTTGAGACAATTCTGATTGCTAGTGGCTCCCAATGAGTGACAGAACTGGATCTTTGCAGTGAATTACTTAATACGATCCTTTACTCAGTCTTTGAGTGAGTGGGTCCATGAAAAGAAAATGTTGGCATCCCAATGACAGAACTGGACTGGTCACAGGTTCAAAGGCTATACTGCATTGTCCTGTCCCCTGCTTGGTGGTACTGGTACCACCTGTGTTCTGAGTTAGGCCCTTTTTTAAACCTAGAGGGATGCTTGATACTCAAACTTATGAAGTGATCATTGGAGATATGGGTGTTATAGGAAAGGATGGTGAAGAAACTAGATTGTGCCTAGCTATCTGCTTGTTAAATGTCAACTAAGTCCACATGAAAGAAGTACACCAGCCCAGGTAATTCAAAGATTCTAGAAAGCATGATCCAAATCCCAAAGAAGGAATGGTATAGAGCTTAAATTATGATTACATGGTTCACAGAGGTAATAAAGGACCATGGAAGCCCAAAATCCATTTGGAGAGTTCACACAAAGATAAAGCCCCCTGTGAAGCCCCTCTGACTGCAGTGGAGGAATGTGAATATACTTGTTAGACAGAGAACATTATAGAGAAGATTATGATAGATATAGCTAGGTCAAAATGTATCATCTTATTAGATCCCCCTTTTGACACATTTAGAAGTTGCATTAGTTTTAAAAAAAGTGAAGGGGAAATACACCTGGATTATACTTCTGGTGATTTCTTCCTGAACGCAGGCCAGGAATGCGAATAGCCTTGTTATCATACAGAGTGTGCACTGGGAAGTGGATTATGGTAGATAGGTTAAAATTTACCACATTATCTTTAGATCTCCTTTTTGACCTATTTTATTTTTTTGGTATGTGCATTAAAATATCATTTTATTGGGAGTTCGTATAACTCATCACAATCCATCCATCCACCCATCCATCCACCCATCCATCCATTGTGTCAAGCACATTGGTACATTTATTGCCATCATCATTCTCGAAACAGTTGCTTTCTACTTGAGCCCATGATATGAGCTCCTCACTCCCCCTCCCCTCTCCATAGCCACATCCTCAATGCCCACCGAATCCTAAAATATCCCATAAATACTTTTTTTCAGAAAGATATCATGTACTCCAGATATGCAAAAGGAAAAGTGAGATTGATAGTGCTGAAGAATTGAGAATTCTTCATAGGGATTTGACACATGGCTCTATGCCTTACCATTTATAATTTAAGCTCTAGACATCTGTCTAATAGTATCAATATCTTTGTTCATTTCTTGATTGATTGCATGCTATGTCAAGGATCTAACAAGAGTTTCAAGACACTGATAGCTCCCGAGATTATATGACCAATGAAGGTATTTTTCTATCTTGGTATTGGAACACTTAGAACACATATCATATACCGGAAAGCAGTGATGCCCCCCCCAAAAATAAAACACATACCATAATATAGAGAAATGCTCTAAGAACATAATTCTTATATCCATATTCAGATCCATTCTTTGTTAAAAAGCAAAAATAATATCAGCATGTTCCATATGACTCATTAGCATTCTCAAATCCAGAGTAGATGTAAAGTTGTGTGGGAAGTTTTGTGTCAGAATATAGGACAGAGTGTGGTGACATGTCTGGCATCTGCCTCGTCATAATAGAGAGGCCAGGGAGGTCAGATTTGACTCTCATGCAGTCTATTGCACTGCTATAGACAGATGACAGAACCAGGCTAGTTGAAAGCCGGGCTGACTTCAAGCACTTGCTGATGAAGTTCAAGGATTGTGGCCTTTAACATGGATTACAATTCAATATAAAGGAGACAAAACTCCTCATAACTAGACCAATAGACAACACCGGGATAAGCAGAGAAAACACTGAGGTTGTCAAGGACCTCATTTACTCGGACCCAGAATTAATGCTCATGAAAACAGCCGTCAAGAAATTAAATGATGTGCTGCATCGGGAAAATCTGCTGCAAGGATATCATTTTGAAGACTAAGGTGTGCCAGACCCAAGAAATGCTATTTTCAACTGCCTAATATGTATGTGAAAGAAGAATCAATGCGTTTGAATTATGGTGTTGGCAAAGAATGTTGAAAGAGGAAAAAAATGGAAAGAATATTGGAAGAATCAACAAGTCTATCTTAGAAGACTAAAAATAGATTGCTCCTTAAAAGCATGGGTGCGGAAAATTGTCTCACATACATTGGACATATTAGGAGTGTCCAAACCAAAAAACAAAAATTCAATGCCATGGAGTCAATTCTAACTTAATAGTGACCCTGTTGGAAAGGGTAGGATTTCTCCTGTGAGTTTCTGAGACTGTAACTTGTCATAGGAGTAGAAAGTCTCATCGTTCTCCCACAGAGAAATTGGTGATTTTGAATTGCTGACCTTGTGTTTGCAGCCCAATGATAACCACTACGCTGGTGCAGTCTTTCTGGAGAATCCAGATCCTAGAAAAGGTCATCCAGACTAAATTCCCTACTCCCTGCCACTAAGTCTACACAAACTTCTAGCGATTCTCTAAGACAGGGTAGAAATGCCCCTGTGAGTATCTCTGCCTCGAACTCTTTGTGGGAGCAGGAAACATCATCTTTCTCCCAAGGAGCAGTTGGCAGTTTTGAACTGCTGTCCTTGTAGCTGTCAGCCGAAGGTGTCACTACTATGTCACCAGGCATGTAAAGGACATCATGCTTAGTTAAAGTGGAAGGTCAGTGAAAAAGAGAAAGACTTTCAACCTGATGGATGGACATAGTGGCTGTGTGGCAGTCATGCACTCGTGTCAATTTCATGATTGGGAGTCTGGGGGTGGAGTCTAGCTGGTCAATCTGGAGATAGCCAATGAGGCCTCTGTGTGGGCATGGCTTTCTCCTGCGGTTTCTTGGAAATCTTGCAGTATTTCCCAATTGGAGAAGTGAGACTGGACGGAGTCTCTGAGAGACAAACTACTGATAGAGTTGGGAGTTCGTACAACTCATCACCATCCATCCATCCATCCATCCATCCATCCATCCATCCATCCATCCATCCATCATGTCAAGCACATTTGTACATTTATTGCCATCACCATTCTCAAAACATTTGCTTTCTATTTGAACCCTTGGTATGAGCTCCTCCCTTCCCTACTCAAGATGACAGCATGCTGATTGATCCTGATTCCTGGAGAATGGAGGAGTCAGAGAAGAAGCCACATGGGCTTTCCCTGATGGAACCAGACCTCTGGGGCTGGAGAAGCCACAGAGAGACTCCTGCCAGCACCAATGGATACTGCTGATGGACCCTGAACTCTGGTAAATGCCTCTACTGGATGTGCTTGTGAGTCGGAAGGAGACTTTATAGATCGGTATCAGACATATGGGCTATTATTGGACTGATGATTTTGGACTGCACTGGGTTGGGATGCTTTCTCAATGTTCCATTCCTCCTGTACACAAACCTTTCCCTTATATCCATATGTGTGTTCATGAATTTGCTTCTCTAGTCTACCCGGAATGACACATTATGGTACCTTAGGAGTGGGGTACCATAAAGATGGATAGATATTTGTCTGACTTCTACCTCATGGTATTGTTTCTTCTTTGGCTAGCCAGAAGTGTGAACTGAAACATATGAATGGTTAGGAGGATAGTGCAGGACCGAGCTGTGTTTTGTTATGTGGTGCATAGTGTCACCATGAGTCAGAATCGACTTGATGGCCACTAACACCACCACCTCCACTACCCAGTCACTGAGTAGGGATTAGAAACACTATGACTAGAAGAGCCATTTTTAGTAATCCACTGCACTTAAACACCCATACAAAAGACACACTCAAGTTTTTTTTTTCTTTTTGGCATCACTGCCCTGGTGGGAGTAGGAAGCCCAGTCTTGCTCCTGGAGAGCTGCTACTGGATTTGAACTGCCAACAAAATGGGCCGCAATCCCACGTACAACCACTATACCACTGGGGCTCAGTCCGACACTTAAGTTTTAATATGACAAAGAACACTGTAATGGGAGGAACCAGAACAGTATGTCCTTGTGTTTTCTGATCATTAAAGTGGGTAAGGATCCCATTGGGTAATTGGTAGTCAATATGGTGAATGTAAGGAATTATAGTGCAAATGCTCACTGCTTTATGTATCTTTCACACACAGAGAGAATCATTCCATAAATATGTTAGCTGAAATACAGAGATTAACTGTTAATTTGTCTATAAAGCTCATAAAGATTTGTGTGACTGTTCTCTACAGGCTCCAGTCTAACATTTCCTCATATTTACAGTCCCTGAAAGGCACACAAGCATGACTAGTTAAAGCAATCAGTTGGTTTTCTCATCAAGTGAGGGGAGAAAAAGCTGATGCTGAAACTGGAAGGAAGAGCAGACCAGTTGCCAAACAAGAAGGCTCCTCTTGTCATGGTAGAGGGGGAAATGATCTGCAAACACAATATCTAAGCAGTCCTGGTATGAGGTGTTACAGCAAATGTTGATAGAAAACTGGAATTTTAAAAGTCTCACCTGCAGTGAGCCAGGTGGCATATTTTAAAATTATCAAAAAAATCCTAACATCATCACGATGAGAGTTTAATAATCAAGGACTCAATTTATTAAACAACTGCCACAGGTGAAAGATTGTGAAAAAAAAGTCCATTTCTCATGGTGAATCCTCTAAGCAGTTATTATTTCACATATTTCCTAGCTTGGGAAAATTAATAATTAATCTTACATATCAATGTTTCATCAAGTGGAAGCTGGCAATTTTCCTCTGAAACCACAATTCCTGTGCTCCAGTTCATATGATTATAGTTGTTTTATTCTGCTATTCTTCAAGAACCCCAGGAATGATAGAGGACTCTTCTGGGTATTAGAAGACACAAAGAAAATAGCTCAATTCGCTCAGATAATATGAAACTTCTTCTGACTCAAAAGTAACCCTTCAGGACAGAATAGAACTACTGCAGTAATGTTTTCAAGGCTATACATCTTTATGGAAGCAGATTATCAAATCTTTCTCCAATAAAACACCTGATTCACACTATTGACTTTCTGCATAGCAGCCGACCACTTTACTATACTACCAGGGATTCCTTGAAAGGTATCCAAAACAATTCAACCAAACTAATAAAAGATGCTCATGAAAAAGAAAATTAGGAATCTTAATTATATCTGCATGTACTAAAAATAAACAAGAATAAAAGAACATGCTCTTGGGAAATTTCTCAACATCATTATTTCTAATGTACTGCCACAGAATGTCAACTAATTTTCTAATGTTTAGAACTTCCCCAACAATAAAACCCAAACCACAATCTTCCAAAAATGTATGTAGAAGTCAAATTTCTACAAATAGCCTAGATGTTCTAAGTCATGGGGATTTCATTAACCATATTACAAATAAAATTCTGCTTTTATATATTTATTTTGTAAATCAAGCTGCAACATATTAGATAGTCTAGTGTCAGTATGCAACTAGCAGCTCAGAAAATAATCCTCTAGTCCAAAAGGAAAACTGATTCAATGCACAGAAAGCATTGTGATGCACTATCAACTAATGAGCTAAGTGGAATAATTCTACCTATACTTCAAATAAAAAATCATTTCTAGGTTAATTAAATAGGAAATATGAAATTATAATACTTTCATTTATAAGCAAATGATCTTAAGACACCTAAATGGAGAATATAATTCTTAAAGAGAAAGACATAGGGGAAAGACGGGCAATATCCATCCAAACTCATAAGTATTCATCAAAGGGCAGGGAAAATGGGTGAAAAAATAAATTATGAACTCCAGAGACAAATTTCCAAAGTACAGAAAGATACCCTAAAAAGATCATAAAAGACCAAATGACAGGCGGGAAAAGATATAAGGCTTATCAATAGTCAGGTTGAATGGTATAAATGGTAATGGTATAAGAAAATGCAAAAAAATAATAATCAGAAAACTCCCAGGCAGATGGAATAAATAAAACACATATGCAAAATTTGATCATTTTCCTAGTGAACTTGAATTTGGCTACTTATGAATTATATTTTAGCTATTTACCTCACAGAAGCACGTAGAGCCTGGGAAGACCATGAACAATGATCAGGAATACTCATCAGTGTAAATATGACTTCAGAGCCACTCAAACTTTCTGAACTCTTCAAGGGGTAAACAGAGTGTGACCCTGCAGTAGTTACATAACCTGGTGTCAATGTGGGACTTGATAGGATTAAGATTATAGGGGTGAAGTCTAGTCTGTCAATCAGGATACTGTCTATGAAGCTTCGGTGTGGGCATGGCCTTCTTCTGAGGATTCTGGGAATTCCCGTATTTCTCCCTTGGAGGTAGGAGACACTTTCTCTCTGCTCACTCCTCTGAAGATTCTCTACTGACAAGACCCAGGGCTCATTTCCTGAGAGACGCTCTACCTACAAAACACTTGGCACTGTGCTGAAAGACCCTGTGCTTGGGAACTGGAGGAACCACATGGAGACCTCTACCAGCGCTGAGATGCTTCCACTGACACTGGATTCACAAGACGTTGCACCCACTGGCCTATGATCTTTCTGCATTTGGCATTATTGCATGTGCTTTCTGAGCCTGAAGAGGACTTTACAGATTGTTATAGACATCTAGTGCAGCTGCTCTTAAATGGTATTCTCATAGCCCCACGTTGGACACACATGCATCTGAGCCTATTTTTTTGCTTGGGGGAGAATTTTCTCCTCCCAGCCCTCCTCTGACAGGAAAACTGTTCCAAAGTCATATATGGAAAATAGGCGCTGCCTTGTTCTCTATTAGAGGATGGATTGGCAACAGTAGTAATCATGCAGGACACCTTGTCCTTCACAGTTAATACAACCCATTAGGTCCAGGCTTATGTGCGTTTGCTATATCTTTTTGTGAAATGCTCGGTCAACTGGAGTCACTTCTCTGGAGTAATTAATTATAATAATTGCTCTTTTTATATGTGTTTCAATTCTTCTATTTCTTTTCATCATAGTAGTGAAAGTGTATATATATATACATATATATATATATATATATATTTGAGTGCCAGAGTAGGAATAGGGATACCTTGACAAATTGTCTAAATGGCATTTAAGATCAAAAGGAATTTTAGAAATTTTAATAGCTGTGATTTTAGGAATCATTGCAATTGCTGCTACTACTGCAGGATTAGTTTTACATCAGTCTGTACAAACTGCTACTTTTGTAGATGATAGGCATCAACATCTTGAGGTTTTGTGGTTCACTTAGCAACATGCTAATTAGCAAATTCATGAACAATTGAGTGATTTATCTCAAACTGCTACCAAATGAATACCAGATGAATAGTATTAATTGGGGATACCAAATTAATAGTATTAAGCAACAAATTAAATTATAATGATACTGTTTCCTTGGGGCTATATTAAAAGACATCTTTTGAATATCACAATCTATCACAGGATATTTTACAATTACAATACCATATACAGAATACCTATAAAAACAAATGGAGCAGATTGATGGCACACAAGTGCTTGACAGTTTTTTGCAAGGTCTCCATCAACTTAACTCTATTCCTTCTCTTAAAATTATCTTTGGATCTTTTTCAGGGTTGCTTTTGCTCATAATTTGTTTTTGCTTTGACTTTTATATAGTCTGCTGAAAAATCCTTGACAAGCAAACAACCATACAGGAGAAATGCTGCCTTTGCAGGCTTTTCTCTTCATCTGGATGCTATGAAAAAGGGGGAAATGTCGCTGGAGGATGGCTAGAACTTGGATACAAATCAAAACTTCAAGGATACACATTCGGGTCAACACGGTCTGCACACAGTCTAGGTTGGGAGACGCAAACATTCCTTGAGAGGGTGCTTATTCTGGAGTTTGTTTGGTCCCTGTTTGCTTTACAGGTTGTGTTTTCACAGCACCAGATGACTTGGTTTTTAAGATAATATTGTTTCAAGAAAGCTACTTATCTAAATAGAAACATTCTGAGTAGATGCAACCAGTCATGTATTCCCAAATTTAAGCACAAATAAAAAGAGAGGACACAACTCAGTTCCTTGCTAGATGCCTGAGCAATCGGTAGCTCTCTGCTTTCTTACAGATTCATTCTGTGTGCTTCTTGTTAGGCTGTGTCTCCATTCGTTTATAACAGCAATACCTCAATCCTGCCAAATCTTTCTTTTATATTCAACTAATTCTCTTGCAGTTGGGGTGTCGGAACCTATAGACTGAAGCGAATATTCCAGGTGAGTGGTACCTTCTGGGTCCAGATACAATCACTGCTCTGGCACTCTTACCATAAGGTTCTGGATACTGTTCACTGCCCCTTTATTTGGTGCCTCAGGATAGTCTAATTTCCTAGCCAACTAAACCCAAGGCTCGCAATTTGTAGAATTATAGGAAAGGAGTGGTTTTTTAAAATTACGGCACATTGATAATGGTAGATACGTGTAAAGGAAAAGAAAAAAAAAAGCTTAATGTCTACACACACACACACACACACACACACAAAGAAACTAAGTAACTTAACACCAAAACGAAATTCACAGTTATCATAGTGACTCTGTCGTCCTGGGTAGAACTGCTCTTTTGAGTCTCTGAGGGGAGTAGAAAATCTCACCTTTCTGGCCCATCGCATTTCCGTGGCTTCCAACTGCTGACTGGGGTTACAGCCCAACAAGCAACCCACTCCACCACCCATGTGCCTGTTTTAATAACAGCGGTGGAGAAAGCCCAAAGGACAAGAACTGAATCCCAAGTCAACAAACTGGAACCCTCCCTCTCCTTCCTCACCTGGAGTTCCAGAAACCGGAAGCGGAAGTGCAGGTTTACGGGTTCGCTGCAGCGTTTCATCATACACCTGCTGCTATGAGTGAGTAAGACTTTCCATCGGCGTCCACCATGGACCAGCACCCGGGACCGCGCATGGACCAGGACCTCTGCTCCCCCTTCCTTGAGCACTCTTGACCCTTCTGCTGCCCCAGAGTCCAGCAACTTCCGTAGCCTGGCTGAACCTGGTTGTGCCGTCCGTTGCTGCCTTTGAGAAGCTAGCTGGTGCACCTGCTTTTGGCTAGGTTGGTCAGGCCCTATAGGTGAATCCAGTTAAGTGCCCCTTGTTTTTTTAACAGGGAAAGTCATGTTAATCCTCGTTTGAGAAATCCTGTGTTTCTCAGATCAGCGTCAGCCACCCCGAGGAGTTTGGGATTAGTGCAGGGCTGGGATCTCATGGAAACTCAGGGTAGACAACCTGAGTGGACATTTCCTGTGACAGCTTTCTCTCCTTCACCAGGTAGCACTTATTGAGTGTTGCAGAGATTATGATGAGGACTATACCTTCTCTTCTTTTAATATTGCCCTTGCTCGGTGCAGTGAAGTCAAATGCAAAGCATAGGCACCCCCCACCTCCTGCCCTCCCATCCAACAGATTGAAAATGTGCCATCCCCGTGCCATCCTTTGCTGTTTTTGAGTCCATTGTTGCACCACTGTGTCAATCAATGTCCTTGATGTCCTTCTCTTCTAGGACTGGGCCTTCCAGCTATAATGCCCAAGGAGGAAGAAGTACTACTTTATTTTTTTTATTTTTTTATTTTTTTAGTTTTTTGGGCATCACTGCTCTCCGGTGGTGGGAGTAGGAGGCCCAGCCCCACTGCTGGAATTGAACCTCCATCCCAGTGGGCCGCAGTCCTGCGCAGAACCACTACGCCACCGGGGCTCAGCCCGAAGTACTACTTTAATAAGTGTTTAAGACAGATGACAAATTTAGAAAATTGTGCTGGATGTTGGAATGAGTAGGTGGATGATATTTAACCCACATTCAGGAGAAAGTATTTAGACTGGGCATTTTTGTTGACTATAAGGCAGAGATTTTCATCACAATTGTGTGAGAAACAATATGGCCAACCCTCTTTGGTCTGATGTAAAATGTGATGTGGCCAAACAAACCTAAAATAGAAGATGAGGGATTTCTAGAGATTACACACCCACTATTTGTACAAGACCTGAAGAACTGGAGGGTGTTGACTGAAGCACACTTTTTGCTATGAAAGAACCAGAGCTCAAAGACATCATGCAACAAAACTGGCACTTACTGTATATATTCCAGGATAAGCTGACCTGAATATCAGCCGAGGCACCTAATTTTACCCCCAAATCTGCATGAAGATGTGCTGAAAAACTCGGCTTATACACGAGTATATACGGTATTCCCTTTGTTAGGACAGTGAGTAGTAGGTCTATGGGGGAAATGAGAGGCAGATGTATTATGACGCCAAGCAAAGTACTTGAACAGATCCTAGAGGACCAACCACACTGCACTGTTGCAAAAAGGGCTTCATCGCTGCCGAAAAAGGCAAACCAACTACTGTTTCAGCAATTCTGTCTTATAGCAACCCTATGGTGTTTGAGGTGTCATCGAGTCAGTTTGGGCCCATAATGACCCTCCATGCACGCCAACATGAAGCCCTATCTGGCCCTGCATCAACCTCTCAATTGTTCCATGCTTAAGCCCATGGTTGCTGCCTCCAGTTTTTTGTCAGTGTGTTGTGCTGTGGTGGCATATGTGTTGTTGTGTTGCCAGAAACTATGTCACCGGTATTTCAAATGTCACAAGGGTCCCTCAAAGTGAACAGGTTTCAACAGAGTCTCCAAACTGAGAAAAGAGGATGTAGAAACATTTGACTCCAAGTAGGGACTTTACTGCTGAAAACCTTATGCATAGTGACCCTTCAGAACAGTAGAGCCACTCCCCGGGATTTCGGAAGCGGTCACTCTTTTTTTGTGTGTGTGGCATCACCGCCCTGGTGGGAGTAGGAAGTCCAGCCTTGCTCCTGAAGAGTTGCTGCTGGAAGCTGTCAGTCTTTACTGGAGCAAACTGCCTCATCTTTCTCAAACTGCCTTTCAGGTAGGGACTTGGGTAGCTTCCCACCACCAACCATTGGGTTGGCAGTGCCATGCTAACCAATATATCTTTACTTAAATAAATGCGAAATGTGCCACTTCAAAAAGTCATGACTTACAGTAAATAATTTTGAATATGTATAGAAGTAACACTTAAAATGAGCTAATGTGTGGTATCTGTAATATGATTTGTGAGTACATACCTTTTACAACCAAATATAATTCAACCAAATATAACCAACCAACCAAATATAATACAACCAATTACAACCAAATATAATAATGTCGAATGAAGATGTTACGTGTATATGGAATTCGTTCGACACAAGGTCACAGCATGATAATTTTGCATACAAGCAATCAGTAATCAAAAGTTCCTGGATGGCTCTCATGGTTATCATTAAATGAAGGATTGACAATTATAACCCATCCTTGAAAGGTGGGCTTAGAAATCTAAAAGTCACTGTCTTGTAAATGCTATGGAACAGCTATATTCTGTATTTATGGGGCAGGGTCATCATGCCATAATTTTAGGACAGTTAACCAGAGTAAAGTAACAGCCATCCATATAGTTCCAAGAATTTACAGTGTTTCTTATAGAGAAACCTGTGAGAACCAGGATCTGTGTAATGTGAAAACCTCTCTGTGATACGTTTATGATGACAACATGGCCAATGAACACATGTGAGATTAATTGAAGGGCGAAGATATAAATGGTTCGGTAAGTCTCACCTTTCTCTCTCTTGTTCTTGGATCTTTGGACCAGTGTGCAGCTGGCTGCCTTGCTTGTCCTGTGCCTTGATATGCAAGCGACATTATCCATGGGACATCTAATCCATGGACTGTGTCGCTGTGAGTTGAGGTTCCTTCAAGCCCTGCTTTGCCATGCTATTGGAATATACAACTCTTGAGCTGTGGACTGTCGGATCCTGCCACCTGGCTGACTGTCGGTGACCTGTCTTGCTTTTTACTACCTGTGGCCTGATAGCCTGCATTCCTCCACAGAGCACTACCCAGTGGCCCTCAAGACTCAAACAACTGCCAGTGTATTATCTGTCTCACGCAAGTGAGCTGCCCTGAGTCATTTTGTACTGCCTTTTTTTTGGGGGGGGGGCATCACTGCCCTCAGGTGGTGGGAGTAGGAGGCCCAGCCTTTGCTCCATGGAGCTGGAATCGAACCTCCATCCCAGTGGGCTGCAATTCCGTGCACAACTACTACGCCACCGGGGCTCAGCTGTACTGCCTTTTTTTAGCAGCATTTTTCTTTTTTTTTATTTAGTTCAAAATCCGGTAAAAGCTCATGTTATTAGGGGAGAAATGGGAAACTGACTCAATGATCGATGTATAACTCCTCCTGCTCCCCCCAGGGGGATAAACAACAGAAGCATGAGCAAAGAGAGACAGCAGATGGTGTAAGTTATGAAAATAGTAATTTATAATTTATCAAGGGGTCATGAGAGTCAGGTGGGGGGGGAGAGAAAAAGAAGAGTTGATATCAAGGGCCAAGCTGAAAGAAAATGTTTTGAAAATGATGATGGCAACATAGATACAAATGCACCCGATAAATTGATGAATGGATTGTTATAAGAGCTGTAAGAGCCCCCATCAAAATGGTTTATTAATAAAAGTTTTTTTTTCAAAAGCTCATATAGTGAATTGGGATCTCTGAGACCTTTAATAGGATTCTTGAAAGGGAGTGGAAATTTACAGCTGCTTTATAGATTAATTGTTTATTTCTTATGTTAGATATCTTTCTTGATATATATATATATAATTCATATATATATATATATATATATATATATACACACACACACACACACACAATTATTAGTATCCTGGTTTTGTTTCTAGGAATGCTTTCTAATGAACAGTCTCCGAAAAGGAAACCTCAAAACTTAAATAAGGTAGGATTCCTAATAGAGAGTACGATAGGAAAGTACATGGTCATCTAGCTGATTCTGACTCTTAGCCATCCTAGAGCCAGTGTATAGGACAAAGTAGAACTGCCATGCCAGGTCTCCAAGGCTGCAATCCAGAGATTTGTGGACTGCCCATATTTCTCATGGGGTCAAACTTCCAATCTTTTGGTTATATGCTGAGTGCTTCACTGGATCTCCTTAACAGTCTATCAAAGGCAGAAAAACTTGTGGCACCTGGTAAAACAAGGCAGTTCTTTCTAGTTCTTACTCTCACTGATTTAACTGCATTTTGATTCTGCCGTGTAGCCTAGAGTTGGCATACATTTGAATTGTACATTAACTTCCTACATTTTCAAAGTACCTAAATTACCTTCTTCTTTATCTTTTTTAAAAGACATATAATGTTGATGGTTCATTCATACATTCATGTTAGATACATTAATTTTGATTTAACGTTTTTATTTTTAAAAAAATTTTTTTGCTCCATGTGGTTTTTTAAACCCTCAAGGTTTGGTGCATTGTGGTGTTACATTTTTATTGTGGTGCAGATGAATTTTTGAAATCATTAAATTTTTTTAAATGAATTTTTTAAATCATTGTATTGGGGGCTCTTATAGCAATCCATACATTGACTATATCAAGCATATTTGTACATATACTGCCATCATTATTGTCTGAATACTCACTATTTGAGCCCTTGGTGTCAGCTCCTCTTTTTTCCCTCACTCCCCTACTCTCCCATCCTCATGAACTCTTCATGAATTATTATTTTCATATCTTACACTGACTGCTGTCTCCCTTCACCCATGTTTCTGTTGTTCCTCCCCCTGGGGGTGGGTGGGTTGTGTGTCAAACTTTTTGATTGGTTCCCCCTCCCCCCACCTTCCACCCGTCTCCCTGGTATGTTTACCCCCATTTCTGTTCCTGAGGGGTTTATCTGACCTGAATTCCATGTGTCCGACCTTGATTCAGAGTGTCATGAATTCTTATCTGTATCAGTGTACAGGCTCTGGTCTAGCCAGAACTGGAAGTTAAGAGTGGGTTCATGATAATTGGGGTGAGGAAGCCTCAAAGAACCAGAGGAATATTGTGTGTTTCATCAGTATTATGCAGTGCCATCATTGATTCATCCCTTCCTTATGACCCTTCTGTGAGGGGATGTCCTATTATCTACAGATGGGCTTGGGGTCTCTCTTCTGATCCCTTTCATTCTCAACAATATGGTGTTTTGTTTTGGGTCTTCTGAAGTCTGTTACCTGATTCTGTCAACACCTTTTGATCACACAGGCCATTATCCTTTTCCCTTGTGGGCTTGTTGCATTAATTACAATTCCCTCTCTTCCCTCCACCTCCCTTCTGTGGGTCCCCATTTCCATTCATTTTTCTTTCCTGCTCCACTTCTACCTTCTGTTTTCAGGTAAAAGTTCTTTGGGTCTCAGACGGTTGACTTTTTTAAGGATCACCTTCATCCTTGTTGTAATTGCTCACTTTGTAGTCTGTCTATCATTTAGCAGTCGGGTGATCCCTAGGGGTGAGACACGTATCCGTTACCTCTGAAACATTACCTACCCTTTTACCTCATCTGTCCCTAACCCACTGCCATTGAGAACATTCCAGGTCATAATGACGTTAAGTCTGCATGCACTAGCCTATTCTAGCTATTTCATGCAAGTGTGGGAGTGCACTGTTTGTCCTTTTGCATCTCACTTATTTCACATGGCACAATCTTTTCAAAGTTCATCGATATCATAGCATTTTTGGGAACTATTTTTTATGATTGAATCATATTCTGTTATATGGATAAGGCAACCTTTTGTTTATTCCAGTATCTTGGATGGACAAAAGGGTTGTTTCTGCCTTTTGGTTATTTTGAATGCTGCATAATACATTATAATATTGCAGTGAATATTGGTTTAAAAGTACTTGTTTGCTTTCAAGTCTTTTGAATGTATACCTCTTGTTATTCTTAGGTGTCACTGAGTTAAATTTTGATTCGAGCTAATCCATGATACACAGTCTTAACAGCCCATATGGTTTCCTAGGCAGTTTTTTTTTTAATGGGAGTCGATTTCTATCTTACTTCTGCAGAGTTTCCAGGTGGCTTCGGAACACCAACCTTCATGTTATTAGCCTAGTTTTTAATTATTTGCTCCACCAAGGTTCCTATAAACGAAGATTTCTAACTCATAGGGTAATTATACATTTTGTGTCTTAAGGAATTTTCAAACTTTCACAGAAGTCACACCATTTCACAACTTCATCACTATTCCCTCAATATTCTCCTCAACTGAGGTGAGATAGTTAAGGTTTATTGTGCCAACCTGGCCGATAAACACATGTGGGATTAACTGAAAGGTGGGGAGATAATGGCTCACTGAGCTTCATCTTTCTAGTTCTTGGGTCTCTTGTTCTCTGATGGTTGGATCAGAGTGTAGTTGCTTTAGCTAGTTCCTGTTTCAGCTGGAAAGGTTCACTTCCTGCAAGACATCTCTGAGGAGAAGCCACATTGACCTAACCTGATGCAGCCCTGGGTACTGGAGCAGCCATGTAGAGACACCTGCCAGCGCTGAGACGCTGACACGTTCACTGATTCAGCTTTCCTTCTGCAGTTGGTATCATTGCATCTATTCTGAGGAGGACTATGTAGAGTGATGTCGGACATATGGGCTAATGTTAGATTTATAGACTTGGAGAGCACACGGTTGGGATGCTTTCTTAATGTACACTTACTCTTTATAGAAAAGTCTGTCATATATATGAGTTTCTGTGGATTTGTTTCCCTAGTTTACTCAGACTAACACATGAGGTGATCACTAATTTGCTTTTGGTTTGCATTTGTAGCAAAATGTTACAAAGTCTTATGTACTGTGGTCATAGAGGGTTAATGATAAAAAAGAGAAAGACCCTCAGCGGATGTCTTAACACAGAAGTTACAACAATAGACTTGAGTACAGCAGTGATTATGAGGATGAAGTAAGACCAGGCAGTGATGTATTTCTTTCCATAAGGTTTCATGAGTTGGGACTTGATGACACCTAACAATATTGATATTTTATATCATTGGCTATCTTTTAATATGCTTATTAACCACTGCATTCCTTCATTGGTGAAATACCCATTTTAAGTTTTTTTGCTTGCTTGTTTTTATAATGGTTTGTTTTTATGTTGTGGAATGGTGGTAATTGTGTTTATAACCTGGATAATAAGTCAGATAACCTCAATATTATCAGATATATGATTTCAACTGTCTTCTCCATTTTTTTGTGTATAAGACAAATTGCTCTTTTATATGCAAGACCAATTGCATATTGAAAAATCATCCCAGCTCAGTCCAGATCAAGTTCATAAGTCTGATATTAGCCCATATGTCCAATATCAATCTATAACGCCCTCTTCAGACTCACAAAACAAAAGCAATGATGCCAAATGCAGGAAGCTCGCAGGTCAGTGAGTGGGAAGTCGTCTGATCCAGTGGTGGTAGAAGCATCTCAGTGCTGGCAGGGGTCTCCACAGGGCTCCTCCACCTCAGGGCCCTAGTGTCATTCCATGTGTCTTGTCAGCTGCAAAGTCTCCCAGGGACTGAGGCAAGAGGGAGAGTGTCTCCTACCTTCAAGGGGGAAATACAAGAGTTCCCAGAATCCTCAGGAGATCTTGCCCACACAGAGGCCTCATTGGCTATGACCTGATTGATAGATAGGCTAGACTCCACCCCTTCACTCTGAGTACTCTCAACTGACAAATGATTATATAACCACCACACTCACCATACTCAAAATGATTTTTATATTTGGGACAATTGTTGCAGTCACTGTACTAATCCATCTCATTGAAGGTATTCTTTTTCCTGACCCTATATTCTACCATTTTACTATTGTGTCATTATACTATTTTCTCCAATTTTCAAAAGTTGCTTTTTATACTCGAGTATAAGCCAACCTGAATATCAGCCGAGGCACATAATTTTACCACAAAAGCTGCATAAAAATGTGCTGAAAAACTCATACAGTAGTATATATGGTCTGTCTTCACTTTATTACTAAAGTTCTTTGGTTCCCAATATTTTGAATTCATCTATTTTGTGTCTTTGGTGATCAGGCTTTTGATATCCTATTTAAGAATCTATTGTTGAAAACGTGTGTACAGAATATTAATTTAAAATTATATATAACTATTATTTATAAAGGATAAAAATGAATATAGGAAAGTGATCATAAAATACCACATATATTATCAATATATCAATTTATCAATATTGATAAAAAATATATGGTGCCTTTTATTTTCTCCTGCCCTTGACCACAAATACAATTTCTAGAATATTCCCTTTTGGATGGACTTCCAATATGAGATTTCATTGTTAGTATAGTCATTTCATGTCAGATCGAGTCTTTCATTAAAAAAAACCTGAATATCAGTCCTAGAGCATTGCTTGCAATTAATGGTAAATGAGTGTCAAGTTATCTTCCTGAAGGCATCAGTCATGCAGATCAAGGAGACCCAGTTGTCTGTTTCACTGAAGGTGGGGCTTATTTCCTACTGTTAGGGACAGTGGATTGGTTTCCTTGAAGGGCTCAGAATTAATCAAGTCTCCAGTTCAAGGATAATAAAGTTTAGGCCATCATCATGAATCTAGGATCCACCTATCTTGTCACATGTGTACCCCCCATCCCTCCCATTCCTATTTGATAAGGCCCTTAGATCCCCCCCTTTTATTACTGTATTACCTATAGTACAACCCCTTGCTGTGATGTATGTCTTTACCTGTAATTAGGGGGCTTGCACACCTCCAAAATTTATATAAAAGCCTTGGTTAGAGATAAATTGCTCTCTCTCTCTCTCTCCTGCCCTCTCTGCCTGTAGACCTGACTGTGGAGATCATGGCCATCAGGAGGTGAACATACTGCCATAAAATGTGTCTGACTCCTTTATTTCACTTACTCTTCTGTTCTGATGACTTTACAATAATCTTTATATACTCTAACCATACAATTGCACTTATTGGACTCATGATAGTGTGAGGGGCTGGCTTCCTCCACAGGTGTGAACCAAGTTACATCTTTTTTTT
>PVJH01035916.1:0-12354 GCA_004026705.1 Nesogale talazaci
AATTTGTTTTCTAGAACCCTTATCTGTAACAAATGTCTCTGGCTAGGTTCTCTGGAGAAGCAAAACCAGAGCAAGAGAGACAAAATTATCTCAAGGAAATGGCTCATTTGCAGAGGCTGCCCAGGTGACTGGGACCTCCCGCTTTTTAACAATTTAACAACATCCCGCGGCGTTTTAAAATTAAAATATTATAATACTATTTTTGCATTCTATGAACATTTTTGTTGCTCTATATAGGCCAAATTTTAATCAAGAATACACCCCCCCCCCCCAGTCAATGGTGTCCCACCTAAAATCTGGTCACTTTACCCTAGTCCCAAAGTATGTGGGTCAGACGTAAGTCAGAAGGGTTCTCCAGATGTATGCAGCTGCATAGAGCTGATGAGTCCAAGATCAGCAGGTTAGATGACAGCCTGCTAAAGTGAATGGGTCCCAAAACCCACCGATCAGATGAGATGGACACAGGACCCAAAGCAAGTGAGCAAGCTTTGCCAGACATCTGTATATGGAGGAGCTTCTGAAAATTCATGGGAAAATTCCACTATCTTTCATTCCATTTTCCCACACACTGTCTGAAGCCACTTCATATATACCATTGGATTCAGGCCATACTCCTGAGGGAAGTGCCCTTGAATGATCAGGTCTCCTCAATTACAAAGCTGTCAAATCACAGAGTGTCATGTCTCAGTCAATTTGGCACAACCTTAGCCACCACAGAACCATCCATCTGTACCAAGGAAGAAATCTGGCTATCTGCTTCAAAAAGAACACAGCCAAGAACACCCCACGGCACAGTTCTACTGTGTAAAAAAACAGAGAGAAACACCATGAGTCAGAATTGACAGATAACAACAAGTTTGCTCGATGTTTGCTACTGATGTTCTTTCCCCTTGATCCAGTCCGTGAGCTTCAAGAGACCGTCAAAGCAAGACTGAATGAATGGATGAGGGGACCAATTTGTAGCCACAAAATCCAGCTGCTCCTTTTCTCTGGCAAGTCTCTTTTCAAAGTTCACCTTGAAGAGTCTGAGTTGTTTCGATTTAAATTGAGGGAAACTCTGATTCCTTCCTGGCTCCCACTCCTGCCAGCTGGCTGCTATCAGAGACTGCACATTTGTTAGAATGGAAGCAAAATGTAGAACAAAATTTTAATTCCTAAGTAAAAAGACCAGACTTACTGGCCCATTAGACACCAGAAGAACCCCCTGAAACTATTTCACCCTAGGCTTCCCTGTGAACTGGGTAGTGAAGCTGTTCCTGAAAGCCATCTTTCAGTCAAATAATAGATTGGCTAATAAAGTAGGTAATATGGCCTACAATAAATGTGCTCCCACACACAGCCAATTACACGAGACCAAACCATCAACACGTACCCAAAGGCAAAGAAAGGAAAGGAAGTCAGAAGAACAGAAACTGAACAAACAGAATGGAAATTACGAGAACGCCAACACATTGTGAAAATTGTAACCAAGACCATGGAACGGTTTGTATAAAAGGTTTTCAGGAACCCAATTTGCTGGGTAAACATTTACCTCAAACACAACAAAATATATTTTTTCAATAAAAAAGAGAGTGCACATTTTGAAAGTACCCTCGTGTGAGCATGACTGCAGTCTTTGTGAGCCTACCTTATGTAAGTATACCTAATTTTGTTTTGCGTGTCCCACATGTTACTGTTGTTTTTCAAATGTACGCTTTAACTGTTTCCGGAGGGTTGAACCAAGCATTTGGGATGATAATTCCCACTTAGAGCTGACTCTCCCATTTTCCTGGTTATTATCTAAGGTTTCATAAAAAGCAGTCATCTGGAAAGTAGAGTCAGTATAATGAATTACAGAGTTCTTTTGTGTTTTACTATGCTTTCTGGCTCTCTTGTGGACTGTCACGCAGCCTAAGAATTATTGCCCACCTGCATGTAGTCAGTGGGATGGTGGTGTTAGGAAATTAGTATACGTGGTGCTTAGGCTCGGGATGCTAGGCAGCCTGTTGCCGTTGAATGCATCCAACTATCTTTTCTTATCCTCCAAGAAGTAGCTGGTGGGCTTGAACCACAGACCTTTGGGCTAGTTGCTAGCATGAAGTAGGAGCCCCAGACGTTTCCAGAGCAATGGCTGTCGCACACCGAACAAGAACCCACAGGCTCAGGGAGACTGGGGATGACAGGCTGGCCCCAGCAGGAGGACAAAGCAAGTTTCCTTTCTCTGCCTCTTGGCGGTGCGCTAGGGGAAGTAAGCAGAACTCTCAGACCACGTTTTGGAAGGTTTCAAACACCCAGCGTGGTTTTCTTTCAGAGAAAACAGCCCATTCCTTGGGGTTTGACTGAGGCAGCTGGCAACTCAGCTTCTCCGTGGGAGTCATTGAACTGAAGCCACAGCTTGTATTTATAGCTACACTGAAGGACACCCACCGGGCTGTCTTTGTCATCGCTGGTACATTTGAGAAGAAACACCCTGCTCTTTTTCCCTGCAGCAAACCAAGAAATGCTAAGACTAACTCAAAGACTCACTGTCACAGGGTCAATCCCGACTCATCGGGATGCCCAGTAGGGTTCCAACACTTCCCCTGTTTATGGGTGTGAAACCTCGCTCTTTTTCTAAGACCCAATGTGAATGGGGAGGGGAGCACAGAGTGGAAATCCAACGTCTTCTGTAGACAATTGGACGTCCCCTCACAGAGGGGTCACAAAGAAGAGACGAGCCAGTCAGGGTGCAGTATAGCACCGATGAAACACACAACTCTCCTCTAGCTCTTTGGTGCTTCTTTAACCCCACTATCATGACCTCAATTCTCCCTTACAAACCCGATCAGACCAGAATACGCACACTGCCACAGACAAGAGCCCCAAACATAGGGAATCCAGAACAAACAGATCCCTGAGGACCAACAATGCGAGTAGAGATATAAGGAGGATTCGGGGAGGGGCGGGGAGAAAGTGGGAAGTGATCCCAAGGATCAACCTAGAACCCCCTCCGGGGGGACGACTAACGAAAAAGTGAGTGAGGGGAAGCAGAGGGCAACGTAAGATATGGAAATAATAATCTATAGCTTATCAAGGGCTCTTGGGGAGGAGGGAGACGGAAGAAATGGGGAGCTGATATGGGGGGTCAAGTGAGAAGAGAATGCTTTGAAGATGAAGATGGCAGCCTATGTGCAAACGTAGTGCACATAGTGCAAAGCTATTAGTGCCTTCCTCCTCTCACCGCCTGCCTGTGGGCCTGAGGCACGCAGAGTGCGCGCCAGATTTCTCTGCCGCGTGGTCGACAACTGGAAATCAGCAGGAGCTCCAAGGAAGAAGAAAACTGGGCTTCCCACTCCCATAAAGCACTGCAGTCTTGGAAACCCAGGCCAGGGTCCCTAGGAGTCAGCATCGATTTGAATTTGGTTTGGGGTATTTTTCGATTTGCTTTGCTTTTTTGGCTGGGACAGGCATTTGCTCCCCAACAGTATTACTGTCACGTGATTCACATATCGCACAATTGAATGGCTCAGTCGCTGGGTTAGGTTTTAGATGTCTTTCCTTGAGGACTCCTGGTGGCATCGTAGAAGGCCAGCGGGCCTTCTGCTCCTGCAGAGCTACAGTCTCTGAAACTCACGGGGCACTTCTAGTCTCCTCTATAGGGGGGCTATGACTCAGTATCGACTCAGGAAAATGCATTTGGCTGGGGTTTTATGCTTGCCTTCCTCAAATTGCCAGGCCAAAGTTCAAGTTCATTCTCATCCTAGGTGGTACAGTTACATAATTTGGTGTCAATTTGGGACTTGAGAAGATTAAGAATGAAGAGCTGAGTCCAGTCTGTCAATTGAGTTATAGCCAATGGGGCCTCTGTGTGAGGATGGCCTTCTGAAAATTCTGGGAACTCTCGTATTTCCTCCTTGGAGGCAGAAGACACTGTCCCTCTCAGTTCCCTCCCTTGGATACGCTCTACTGACAAGACACATGAAGCTACACCCTGACAAGACACATGAAGCTACACCCTGGGAACTGGAGAAGTCACACACTCATGCAACCAGACCTCTGGAGCCAGAGAAGCCACAGAGACCCCTCCCAGCACAGAGACGCTTACAATGGACGCCACTGGATGCACAAGATTTCCAACCCCAGGGCCTGTGACCCTCCTGCATTTGGCATCATTGCATGCACTCCGTGAGTCTGAAGAGGGCTTTACAGATTCATATTGGACATAGGGACTAATATTGGGCTTATGGACTTAATCTGCACTGGGATGTTTTCTCAATATTCACTTGCTTCTATATATAAACCTCTTTCTGATAAATACATGTGTCTCTGTGAATTTGTTTTTCGAGTCTACTGAGACGACCATGCGGGGTATATAATAACATGTACTCTGGGCTAGTCTGCTTACCTTATATCCCAGCTCTACTGCTTGAGAGCTACGGGATCCTGAGCAAGTTACTTGCCCTCACCATGCCCATTTGGTCATCTCTTGATAAAAGTCATATCTTCCTCTTTGGCTTGCTATAAAACTCAATTATGTTACTGTATTTTAAGTGCTTAGAACAATGCCTAGCACATAGTAAGTACCTTAAAATAATGTTGCTGTTCATTGCTGTCATTTCCAACTCAAATGCTCACATGCACGGAGTAGAACTATTTCATGGGGTTTCCGTGGCTCTGGCCTTTCCAAAGCTCACCAGCCCTGCCTCCGGAGATGCTTTTGAGCCAGCAGTCGAGCACTTAGCCATCTGTGCCACCTATGGACATTTCTAGAAATGTTAGCTGGTATTTTCACTGGTAGAAGACATGTGGGGCTGAGCCCCGGTGGCGTAGTGGTTGTGCGCGAGACTGCGGCCCACTGGGATGGAGGTTCAATTCCAGCAGTGGGGCTGGGCCTCCTACTCCCACCACCGGAGAGCAATGATGCCCCCCCCCCAAAAAAAAAGGAAGAAGAAGACATGGGACTGCCCCATACAAAGCTTTCATCCAGTTGGTGAGAAAAGGTATGAATCCCCCCCCCCCCCAAAAAAATTAAAGATTAAAAAAGAGAGAGCTAAAGGAAAATAAGACAATCTTCAAACCTGGTGAAATGAATAATTTGGCTAAGACAGAGAATGACTAAACAGAACATTCAGTGATAACATTGGGAATTTTCAGGGAAAGCTACATAGAAGGAGAAATTCCGTTGATTTGTATGGCAGTAAGCCAGTGGAGATCTGCATGCGAATCACACTTTGAGAAGACAAGGTCTAGGGGAGGGTATCGGACTTGAGTGGGTTTTGGAGTGAGGCTGAGCCTAATGTGGCAGTGACCTAATCTGGTGTCAATTTGAGGATTAAGAGTGTAGAGGTGGAGTGTAGCCTGTCAATCTGGAGATAGTCAATGAGACCTCTGTGTGGGCATGGCCTTCTCCTGAGAATTCTGGGAAATGTAGTCATTCCTTTGCAGCAAGAAACCTGGACCTGTGCAGATGACACACAGAGACACCAGTCAGCGCTGAGATGCTTACAACATCACTGGATCCAAAGACTTTCTACTCCTGGCCTTATGGTCATCCTGCATTTGTGTTTCATGAGTCTGAAGGACTTTGTAGATTGCTGTCGGATCTATGGGCTAGTATCAGACTTGATCTGAGCTGGGATGTTTTCTTAATGCACAATTATCCTTTATGTAAAGCTCTAATATATATGCATGCTTATGGATTTGTTTCTCTAATCTACCCGGACTAGCACACCTAACTTCTAGTCCGGCAACAAAAACAATGACTGAGAGTCTACATTGGGGGGGTCTGAGGGGGTAGGGATGAAGCAAGGCATGTGGGTGCCTTCTGTATCTGGGTTTGAAAGAATAAGTAGCCCACTCCTTGGAGGCCAAGGATGAAGTTGAAGAATGGAGGCCATACAGGGGTGTTGGATCCATGAAGGGAGAGAAATTGGCCGAGGGCAAGCATGCAGAGAGAGGAAGAGGGTGTGCAGGCGGAATCCTGAGAATACACTGCAAGTAGGAAGGCTGGACAGTGAGGTGGGCACCCGAGCAAGCCACGAGCAAAGGGATTGTGTGTTAGTGTAATTGGAAAGTGAGTCTTTTAGACAAACGTATGCCCTTCTCTTTATGGTTCTTAATATTTTCTAAAATCTATATGCATTGTTTTAAGATAAGGAAAATGGGGTATTGAAAAGCCTAGAAGCTGATGAGCAATATCTGAGTGGTTGGAGAAATAGCAAAAGGCAAAACGAAACTCCGTGCCATCAAGTCAACTCCGACTCAGAGGGCCTCTACAGGACACACGCAGTGGAACTGCCCCTCAGGCAGTGGTGCTCAGCCTTCCTCACTTTGCCGCCAGGACTCGAGAGCGGCAAAGGAGGAGTTTAGGATCTTAGTGGTGGTTGAAGTTTCTTAATATCGCTCTGTCTGTCTCAGTAACGCCTAACAAAGATTGGGGGACTATGCAAATAAGGTGTAACACGAACAGAGGGCCATGGTCTACTCTAGTTGCCACTCCCCTGGCTGTAAAGATGAGCAGAGAGAGAGAGCCGTCTCAGGACATTGCAAGCGGAGCTTATTCAAGATCTTTTTTGGAAGTGGGATCAGAGAACAGACACACCAAAGGTTATGGCGTGAGACCATGCGTGACGCAGCTAACAGCAACATCTTGGAATGGTGGGATAATACGTTCTGTATTATTCTCCCACATAATGTCTAATATCCTCTAGACTTTTGAAAAGATGTGGGCAAGGAAAATAATTGTGTGTGCTGCTTTTTATTACACAAGCCTACAGCCTGGCAAGCACTATCTGAATCCGTATTTCTTGGTTGGCATAAAGGAACAGGGAGAGTTTCATAGGTTGCTAATGGCCCAATGCGGGACCCAATGTCGTTAACTTAGCTTCCTGACAGCCGAGAACCTTAAGATTTCCAAAGGGAGGTGTGGTACTTACACAATTTGTTGTCAATTTGAGATTTGAGTGAAGGGAGGAGTTTCGCCTGTCAATCAGGTCTCGGCTTGATGACCTCATTTAGAGGTGCTATGGAGATAAACAGTTCTTTGGAGGCAGGAGACAAGCTCACTCCATGGCAGACACTCCAGATGACAAGACGCATGGAGCTATGCTAGAGCCCTGGCGCTGAAGGAGCCACGCGGAGACCCCTGCCGGCGCTGAGATGCTTCCACTGCCACTGGATCCTCAAGACTTTCCATTCACTGGCCTGTGATCTTTCTGCATTCAGCATCACTGTATGTGCTGCATGAGTCTGAAGAGGCATTTGTAGATTGGTATTGCACATATAGGGTAATATCAGACTCATGAACCTGATCTGGACTGGGATGTTTTCTCAATATTCAACTGCTCTTGTATATAAAGATCTTTCTTATACACATAGTGTACAGAATTTGTTTCCATAGTCAACTCAGACTGACACAGGAGAGATGCAAAAAGAGCCCTGCATTTTCTCGGAAACCATCCATTATATTCCAAAGAGAACAAGTGGGAGGGAGGCTTTGGGCAGACTAACGCTGCTTGCCATTAAAACCCAAACCCATTTCAGTCAAAGTGACCAGAAATTCCGCTTCTGGCGGGACAGTCCCGATTTTAAACAATTTTCCCCATGTCCCGCGGCATTTTAAAAGAGTCCCAATTTTTGGAAAGAATGCACAAGCTAGGGAATGGCGGGAGAATGGAAAGGGAATTACCACCACCCCACTGTCAATGGTGTCCCGCTTGACCAATGTTAAAATCTGGTCACTCTAGGAGCCCAAGTAGCCCCTACACCAGTGGTTCTCAACCTGTGGGTTCTACCCCTTTAGGGATTGAACAAACCTTTCACAGGGGTTGCCCAATTCCTAACAATCACAAAATTACAGTGACAAAGTAGCAATGAAAATAATTTTATGGTTGGGGGTCATGGTCACATGAGGAACTCTATGAAAAGGTCTTGGTATGAGGAAGGTTGAGAACCACTGCCCTACACCATCAGGGCTCCAGAAGAGAGAAGGTAGAGGCATTGGCTCACTCTGCCTTGTGGCAATGGGCCTTGGAAGGTTTAAAAGGGCCTCTGTAAATGATCATCCTAGGGGTCCTCAAACTAGGGCTGAGGGCCACATGTGGCCCACTGGGTGTTTTTGTTGTTGTTGCTCTCCTGCTAAGCAGTTTGTTTCCTTTCTTATAGTCCAGCCCTCCAACCTTCTGAGGGACAGTGCCCTGGCCCTATTTAAAAAGTTTGAGGACCCCTGATCTAAACCATAGTAAAAACTAAAGCATGAAACTATTAACCAAGAAGCAAACCTCTGGAATGCAGTTCTACAGACACCGTCCACCTGACAGCCATGGTCTCTCTGTAATATATGACCCGCTCTGCTCCCGGGAGCACATGGAGCCTGTGAAACCCCAGGGAGCAGTCCTCCTCTGCCCTTCAGGTCTTCAAGTCGGAGTGACTCGTCTAATCTTTCTGGATGTGCCCCCTGGCAGAGTCTTCCATGTAGGTGCCCTCTGCCACCCGCCTTGCAGAGCTTGCTGATGCAGTGTCGGCAGAGAGGTGATGCACGTCACAGAGGCAAGTCTCATTTTAGAAAGCACAAAGAAACAGGTGGGAGGCATTTTCATACCATACTGTATTGAACCCAAGCTCTCCAAGAGAGCGACTGCTTCAACATGTAATCAATATAAAAAGGAATTACTGGACCAGCTCGTACTGCTCTCAGCACTAAGTGCTGGGGACCTGTAGGTGGCATGGGCTGGCGCCTATGGGTTTGGATGAGCTGCACTGAGGGCTCAGAAGCCACAGGTGGCAAAATGAGCTGCCCAGGACCGGGCAGGGGTGAGCTGAGCCAGGAAGCCTTGGTTCACTTGTGACCCCGAGCACCAGCCTGCCACCTTGGGAACAGTCCAGGTCATTGGCGTGGTCAGGATGGAGGTCCTCCCCTGACTGGACAGGTAGCTGGGGTGGCAGGGCTCAAGACCAGCACCAAACTGCGACCCCACAGGTCTGCAGGTGGGGCAAGACAAGACCTCCAGGGGAGATGCGCGACGAAAAATAAACTGGCCTGAGGTGGGTCTGCTTTATACCTGGAGAGCTCAGCGCACGCCACCCCATACACTCACCAACATGCGTCAACTCTTCAAAGTCACTCCATCTGATGCCCAGACACTCTGCCAGGCACAGGGGCACAGCACGTCCTGGTGGCAGCTACCATTCCCGAGTGCTTGTGCCAGGGTTTGGGCTAAGTGATCTCCTTACTCACCAAACAATCCGTCCAGAGTCCAGGCTGTGACCAGCAAGAACCCTGGGCCAGAGAAGTTCAGTTACCATCTAACTGGTGCACGTCTCATGAGAGCCTGAGACCCGAACTCGGACACCACACCCGTGGCCCCAGAGCGCCGGCTCTTCCTATCACAAACTGCACTGCAGAGAGCTGGAGTTCACCGGGGGTGTGGTCCTGGAGCCACTCCGACAGGAGGGCTCTGGAGGGAAGCCTGGGGGACAGTCCTGAAGGCTAAGAAGCCCCCTGGCAGGCAGAAAGTGTTTCCCGGGGGCAGCGAGGTCTGAGTGAGCACGGGCTGCCCAAAAAGCTATCCCTGGCTATGCAAGAAGGGTAGCATGCTTACGGAGAGAGGGCTGGAGAAGGTGGAGGTGCTGCCTGAAACCAGGGCCTGGCGGTTTGCATCCCCAGGAGGCCGACCCTGAGCTGCTCTGCAGCCTTAACAGAGCTGTGGCAGGACCCCAGACAGGAGCAGCTTTGTTTTGGAGGAATCATTCTTTTTTTGTTTATTTGTTTTTTATTTTTGGGGGGGAGGGGGGGCATCACTGCTCTCCAGTGGTGGGAGTAAGAGGCCCGGCCTTGCTGCTGGAACTGAACCTCCGTCCCAGTGGGCCGCAGTCCCGCGCACAACCACTATGCACAACCAGGGCTCAGCCCATTGGAGGAATCATTCTTTTGGTCGCATCTCAAAGCTTAACTGCCTCACCTTCTTTGCCAAGTTCTCAGCTCCACTTAAGAGCCTACTTCTAAAAGCACCTAAGGTGCTTCCTAAGGTGTGAACCACTCCCTGAGCATCTGATTGGCCCAAAAACCTGTGAGGCTTGTGGACTCTCCACCCATTTTTTTTTTAAGAGAAAGCTCCTGAAAAACTAAACACATCACCATGGAGTCCATTCTGACTCCGAGCGGCCCCAGGGGACAGCACAGCACTGCCTCGCAGGACTCCCGGGGTGGGGGGGGGCGACGACGATGGTGCCGTGGGGTGCCCTAAGTTAGCCGCTCGAAGGCATTAATGTCACAGCCACGTAGGAACTGTTCGACTCTGACCTACGAGGTCACTGTGAGGCAGAATTGACTCCGTGGCAGGGACTTTGGTTGGGTCTCTTTCCAGAAGCCGACTGTCGCAACTTCCTCCCAAAGGGCAGTGGGTGGGTTTACACAGCCAACCTTTTGGTCAAGCAGTCAAGAGCTCTACCCACCGCACGACCAGGTCTCCTACACCAAAGGAAAGATTTCCCGCCTCTGTGATTCCTGACCTTGTGGAGAACTTGTTTGCAGTGGCCCCTGCTCCTCGAAGCGCTCTGCCAGCCAGGACCCCACAGCTGCTTCATCGTGGACAGGGCAGCCAGTGCATAGGATGGAAGGCGTGGCAGAAGCCAGGACTGCCTCCCTCTCCAGGTTTCTTGTTCACGGCCTCCAAGTCTCACGTCCCGCTTTACTCAAGGTGCACCCCCCCCCCCCCCCACTTCCAGGCATGCTTCCAGCTCACCTGATTACCCAGTTCCATTTTCAGCTGCTCAGCCTTGGCTTGGAGGCTGGCCTATTTCTCAAGGCCACACAATCGGAAAACCGTGTGCGTTATACAAACAGCAGCATGAACTAGGGCACAGAAGGGGGACACATGGACACAGGATACATGCCCCAGGGTGTGCTACGAAGGCAAGGAGGCCGTGAGAGCCACTAGACATGGCAGGCCGGCCCAGGTGGGCAGAGATGCTGAGTGCACCAGGGCAGTGAAAGCTGGGCCCTGGCGACCTGGAAGAATGAACTGAACACCAGGAGGCCCCAACAGGATCATTTTATGCAGTGCTCAGAGGCAGGCAGCCTGGCTTTGTTTTTGACTGTCACTGGTCCCTGCGAACATTGCAGACCTGCAGAGAGCGGCAGAGGCCCTCTCAGGCCCCATTCTGCCTGCCTGGGGGCCTGCTGCTCAGAGATGGAGTTTTCAAGTACATGAACAGCAAAAGTCACTCTCTCAGGGTTTTTCTTGAACTTCCCACGTCATTAATACTCTGACCTGGCAACTTCACTCCTTGACTTGGCCAATATGGGATGTTTTTTAGGGACACGCTCCTACTTCCTAATCCTCTTCCCAAGGGGCCTCTGGATGAAAGGAGGCCTGTTTTGAAGGAATTGGACCCTCTGGCCCTACTTTGTTTCCAAGTTACCCACCAAGACCAAGAAAAGTAGGGCTCTGAGAGAGGGCACAGTTCAAATGGCTGGATCAGCACCATCTGGAGTGGGCTGACCCACCCCCACAGGGGTCCAACTAAAACGGGGGTTAGGCCGTTGAGTGATTCCGCTTCTGTGCCGGTGGAGAATGGAGAGGACGAAGCTCTTGTGGAAGGACCACTCAGTCCTGGACAGGGAGCCGGTAGAGGGGGGCGAATACAGCCTCCCGGAGCCGCTGGAAGAGCTGAGCCAGCTTGCAGAGGAAGGGCAGGAAAGAAGGTGAGGCTGCAGGGAGGAGGGAAGACTGTTATGAACCCTTTTTCCTCAGTCCTCCCCCTCCTTCCCCTCCGCACTCAGGCCCCTCTCCCCAGCCCTTGACCATCATCCTGATTTCCATGTCTGTGACTTATGTTACTCCATGCCCAGCAAGACAGATTCGTACTTTCTCTACAGTACATTGTCCGGGACCTCTCATCGCCACTTGAGTTACCGTGACCTCACGTTTGCTGCTGCTGGATTTGAGCCGTCAACTCTGTGAGCCGCAGTCCCGCACACAACCACTATGCCACCAGGGCTCAGCCAAGTGTTAGTTTAATATACAAGAACAGGGATCATGACACCCCCTTGTGGAGCCTCTTGAAGGCTGCTGCACCACGTGACCGTCACACCTATTTCTCACAGACTGGGGCGAGGCGTCCAGTCCATGGGACAGAGCTGAACTCCTCCCTGGGGCGTTCTAGGCTGCGGCCTTGCCGGTTCTTTCTCCCTGAGAGCCACCAGGTGGGTTTGAACCACCAACCTCTGGGCTAACGGCCATGTGTTTCACTGTGGTGCCAATGAGAGTGCTGTGTTTGTAACACAGTTGTCTTGGCCATGAAGTGAAAACCCAGGGGCTGCCTCACTGCGACTGCAGCTGTGTTGGTCTTGCTGATCTAAATTGCTGTATGTGGGGTTTTGTGGGTTCCTTTCAC
>PVJH01035917.1:0-19255 GCA_004026705.1 Nesogale talazaci
TTAAAAGATACATTAAGCCTCAGAAGGGAGACATCACCTGTGTCTAAGGATTTAACAATGTCAGTAACATAGCTGTTTTGCGATACATTAAACCAAGGTTAGAAGAGTATAAACTAAGAAAAGTGGGCTGCAATTGAAACCATAGGTTTCTGAGCTTATTTGACCCACTGCTCCCTTTTCAGGAAAAAAAAAAATACTCAGTGCCCCCTACCTGCCCCACCCCAGCGATTAAACAGTTTTGGACTATAGTTCACAAAAAACCAAACTCTCTGCCATCAAGTCGATGCCGACTCACAGTGACCCTACCGGACTGGACAGAACTGCCCCCATGAGTCCCCAAGATCCTAACCCTGTAGGGCAGTAGAAAAGCCCATCTTCCTCCTGAGGAAAGAATCATGGATTCAAACAGCTGACCTAAAAGCTAGCAGCCCAGTGTGTAACCACTATGTCATCAGGATTCTTATGACAGCCCACAAGCCAAGATCAAGCATTTGTGTCTGCTTTGGAGTTCCCCTCTGGGCTGTTCTATCCAGGGAGTGGTATCAGCCAATGCGGGATCTACAGCAACATTCAGACCAATTTAGACCAATCCCCTTCATCTCTTAAAATAATCTGGGGTCCCAGTACATAAACGACAACCCATATGATTTCATTAACTAGTGCTGATCACCGATGCCAGCTATTGTGAATAAGGGCTAACCTTAGGCCTTCTTTCCTTAACCAAGAGAGCTTTGTGACACCACAGTGTCCTCTTTGGTTGTGAAATCAACCAGACTGGCACTAATGATTTCAAAGGGACCCATTAGACTCTCAGTTGAGAAAATCACCATAGTATAGAAAAAAAAGGAAATAAAACTATAGAAATGTGTCAAATTCCCCATTTACAAAGAACGGTTGGGTTAGTCATCAATTGCTTTTTCAACTACTGGTGGAAGGGGCAGCAGACTGTAAAGAGTCTTCAGTCTAACTGGCAATACAAATTCCCAGGGAAGCAGCCCTTAGGCTAATGAACACTCACAGGACACCTTGGTAAGCTTTCAAGAATACCTAATATGTGCCTTCATTAACCTCCTGAGTGAGTGAATGAGCCTACCACAGCTATTCATCAGAGACTCTATAGGGAGGCTGCCTGGTCAAGGCCAGGGGAGAAAGCATGTCTACTCATGCCAAGTGAGAATGTGTATGAATCAGGCCACTTGAAATATCCTCACTTCAGGTAAATGCACTCTACGTCTTCTACATTATTTACCAGGACAAAACAAAATAACAACAACAAAACTTGTTTTAGCAAGTTTCGGAGAAATATTTTAAAAAATAAAAATTAAGGGCTGAGCCCCGGTGGCGTAGTGGTTGTGTGCGGGACAGCGGCCCACTGGGACGGAGGTTCAATTCCAGCAGTGGGGCTGGGCCTCCTACTCCCACCACCGGAGAGCAGTGATGCCCCCCCCCCAAAAAAAAAAAAAAACTAAACTAAAAATTAAAAAAAAAAAAACACCTGGCTGAGCCCCGGTGGCATAGTGGTTGTGCGCGGGACTGCAGCCCACTGGGATGGAGGTTCAATTCCGGCTCCCAAGAGCAAAGGCAGGGCCTCCTACTCCCACCACCTGAGGGCAGTGATGCCTAAAAAAAAACACACAAAATGTACTAAATTTAATTTCCTTTACTGTGAGTTCCATGACCCTTGCCCCATCAAGACAAGGAAAGTGCCCACAGTTCTGCTGCCACTCAGCACACACCCCAGTGTCTGTGACTCAGTGCTGGAAAGGGAAGGAATGAGGCCCAACGACACAGACTCCAGCCTGCTAACCTTTCTGAAATTGTTCCCCAACCCTCTTGCCTGCTCCTTAGCAGACCTCCTGTCCCCAGCCCAGGGACAGTGGCAATGGTTAGAAATCAAATTTCAATGGTTTCACTACATGAATATTTTTTTCCCTCATCTGCATTTTTCCTTTTCTTCCACCCTTAACTACTGTATAAGTTATCTATTAACAGCAATAGTAGTTTGGGGCACAGATGCCCTAGTTGGGAAGGGAACAGGAATAGAACCACATTTATCGTCTGGTCTCTAGTAGACCGAGGGCAAGAATCTCTGTGGATTGCTGTAACTCTTCAGGCGAGCCCAGTGCTTGGCACATTTGAACGGGGAGCTTACAATACACTCAGATGATCAGAATGCAAAGAACTTGAACATACTGTTCAACGCGGCTTAGCTATTAATGTAGCAGAACTGTAGTCCTAAAAACAACTTGTAATTACAGAACCAGCAATGTTATTGCTAATCACTATGAGGAAAATCATTGTACACAATCTGAAAACTTAAGATATCTTCAGTAAAATCTCAAGACACCAACTTTTTAGTGAGGTGACAACTCTTTAAATGGGATGGAATTATGATTCTAGCCTTATTGGTTCATACATTCCACATCTGTTCCCCTCTACAATTTGGAATAAATCGCCAAAGTATGGTGAGTGGAAAGCAGCTGTGGGGAGAGCAAAGAGAAGCCTTTCCTTCTTTTGTTTATAACACCAGTTTATAAGCCCACACTTTTAAGTAGAAGTTGTTAGGTAAAATTTGTGCCAATTCCCATTATTTACTCCTGCAGTAAACAGTCTACAACCAACCTGAAAGAATCTGACCTCATTTGAATTAAACATTGAACTAAAGGGTCAATTAAAATTCAACTTATCTGGAAAAGTCTTATTGTAAACTACGTAGGAGAAAGACAAGGATTTCGACTCTGATAAAGCACTAAAATCTTAGAAATCCATGAGGCTATTTGACTCCAATCAGAGCAAAGAGGCAGAAGCGACTCACTAGTCGTGAGTTACCATATTTTTCGAACCCTAAGATGCACTTTTTTAGCCCCAAAAGTAAGGGAAAAATGAGGATGCATCTTCAGGTCCAAAGGTATGGTACCCCAGAACATTTTAGTACTATTTGGTTCAGAATATTTTTTTTTCTTGTTTCCTGCTCTAAAAACTGAGCAAGTCTTTTGGTCAGGTGTGTCTTATGGTCTGAAAAGTACGGTAATTTGGGTTTTATACTACACGTGGGTGCTCATTTCCTTCTCAGTTTTAACAGAAATAGGAGGGTTGAGCAATGTCATCACATAACTTTTGGAAAGGAGATGGTTAAGGAGTTTCAGCAAAAGCGGATCAATTCCTTTCAGAGTGTCTCATCTAGCGCTGCTCCAACAGAAATGCCGCTCATGGTGGTTTTTGCCAACAGACATTCCTCTTCTCACAGCAGAGAGAGGACAAGCTGAACCCAGGGTCAGTCAGCTCTGGAGGAAGGGTCCTCCCTCTTCTGAGCTTCCGGCTCCTGTGGGATCTTCCGGTGGCAGCTATAATCAGCAGGCTCATTTGCTTGTGTCATCTTACAAGAAGTTGACTCAAGTCACATCTATCCCTCCTCATTAACATAACAAAAGCACCCCATTCCCCAGTGGAATTATTTCCCCCAAAGTCACAGTTGCTGAGGGGGTTCCGACGACAGAAAGCCATCCTTTCTGACAGACAGGGCAGAATTGCCCCTGTGGATTTCGGAGACTGTCACACCTCAGGGAGCAGGAAAGACTTAACCTTCTCCCGCAGAGCTGCCGGTTTTTCAAACTGCAGCCCCCCCATGGAACCTCTCCCACCCACGGGGCTCCTTCCTAAACATCTAGAGGCTTGGAATTACACAGCTGCCTATGAGGGGTGGGCCAGGGATACCGCTTGTCCTCTCAGGCATATACAAAGGGGTTCAAACATTCATGGCAAAATGAAATTGAAGGTAGAGAAATTCTTCTAAGAATGTTGGCAACCCCCTTTTATGTACAGATATGTGTACACCTATGTAAATGTCATAATTTTATGTAATGTAAGAATATCCCAAACTGTCAATAATAACTGTTATCTCTTAGGGCAGGGAAGGACTACCCCCAGGGATAGAGAAGAAGCTAGTAGGATGAAGCATCTGTCTTCTCCCATCTCTGTTGGGCAGCTTGCTTATCTAATTCCTTTTATATTGCAAAAGAGATGGATTTAAGGTACATCCATAGTCATCCTGCTTCATTAACCTCACAAAAGAATTATAACCACAAAAGAATTATAACCACAGCCATTAAAAAATACCCTCAATAAATCACACACTTGCCTGCGAGTCCACTCTGACACTACAGAGCAAGGGAAAAATTACAACACCTATTCGTGGGGGACATATTTCAATCTGTTTCAACTAAGGTTTAAGAATAAGACTGAAGCTCAGTAGCCGTGGTGGTGTAATGGCTACTTGTTGGGCTGCTGGCTACAAGATCAGCAGTTTGAAACTACCAGTCACTGAGGGAGAAAGATGAGGCTTTCTATTCCTCAAAAGTTATAGTCCCAGAAACCCACCGGGTCAGTCCTACTCTGTCGTACAGGGGGCGATCTGAGTCAGTATGGATCCGCTGGCAGTGAGCAATGAGGCACAAGATGAAGAGCTTTCTGGAGTGGAGCGCAAAAGAACTCCCAAAGCCTCACCTGGTTCTGCTTTAACGTGGACACCAGTTTCTGCAACGTGATATTTTCTTCTTCCAGTTCAGTATAGTCCTGAAGGAGTCGGGCCTCACGGAATTTATATTCTCGTATTTCATCCTTCATCCGTATTCTCTGCAGTTCCACCATCTCATTGCTCTGAAACAACGGAGTGAACAATTAATGCAAGCTTTTACTGCCCTAGATTTTATGAAGTGTAAACAGAGTCTCGGTAATTACAAAGCAATACTAAAGACAGAGTTTAATGAGTGCAGCCAATTTTGAGTGGCAATCTCATGCAACTGTTGAAGGTATATTCTCATGATCTAGAAATTATACTTTAGAAAACCATTCTTGCAGATATCCTCATTGATGTAAATAAAATGAAGACAATATACACGTACACTTACACTCACAATCACCCTCAAGGAGAGGGTTGAATGGTGGCTATTTTGGCTTTCTGAAACTTTGAATCTTTTAGGACTAGACAGCCTCATTTTTCTCCTATGAAGCAGTTGGTGGGTTTGAACCAGTTACCTTGTGGTGAGCAGTTTAGTGTGTAGCCCATGAATCGGAATCAACTTGATGGTAGTGAGTTTGGTTTTAGTATTATATGTAGGGTTGAACTCTGGTAGCGTAGTGGTTGTGCGTGGAACTGTGGCCCACTGGGTTGGAGGGTCAAATTGAACAGCAAGGCTGGGCCTCCTACTCCCACCGCCAGAGGGCAGTGATGTCCAAAAAAAAAGAAAAAATATATGTATATATTTCTTTTGTTTGTTTGTTTGTTTTTGTTTTTGGGCATCACTGCTCTCCGGTGGTGGGAGTAGGAGTATGTATATATTTCTAAATATATATATATGCACACACAAATCACTAAAAACTGTTTTCTTTGAAGGGAACAGTTAATTATCAGTATCCATTGAATGAGATGTTATAAAATATGAAAATGGGAAAAAAGAATGAGAAGTTTGGGCTGAGTCCCGGTGGCGTAGTGGTTGGTTGTGCGCGGGACTGCGGCCCACTGGGACGGAGGTTCAATTCCAGCAGTGGGGCTGGACCTCCTACTCCTACCACCAGAGAGCAGTGATGCCCAAAAAACAAAAAGAAAGAAAAAGAATGAGAAGTTTCATGTACTAAAACAGGAATATGAAAAAAACAGGAATATAAAAAATATATATAAAAAATAAAACAGAAATATATCCACATGCATTATTAATATGTAAAGCACATGATAGACTAGTTTCCTGTTCAAACAAAGATAAAAGTGAAGGAAAAGTACTGATGAGACAAAGACTATATTTGTCTGACGCAATACTTGGAAATCCACATGAAAACAAAACAAAACAAATCATGACTGCATTTAATCTACAGACCATGTCTTCTGACACACGTAATACAAAATTATGGAAGGTTGACACTGAATGAAGTATTGCTAATGAAGTCTCCCCAGTATAATATTGAGCTAAGAGGTCAGGGACAAAAGCCTCTCCTGCTGCATGCTTCCTGTGTACAAAGCTCAAAAGCATGCAAGACGAACTCACAGTGATCCAATCTATACAGTAATTATCTTTGGACGAGGGGATACTGACATCTACACGCTGGGGAAGAACTTTAAAAGGTTCCTGTCCTAACATAATGAGCTCTGGTGGCACGGTGGCACGCCTTGAACTGCTAATTACAAGGCCAGTGGTTCAAGTCTGCCTTTGGAGAAAGACGGAGCTATTTGCTCCTGTAAAAAGTGGAAGTCTCAGAACCCTACAAAGTTCACTAGGAGTCAATGGCTGCAACCACGGGCTCAAACGTAAGAACAAGGGTGAGGATGGTGCAGGACAGGGCATGTTTTGTTCTGCTGTGTTGAAGGTTTCTATGAAGCGGGCTCAACCCACTGACATCTAACAACAGGGGGCTTGGTTCAGGATTTGACACAGGACCCTCCCTGATTCGTCTACGTTTCCAAATGCTCCTCATTTTGCTTTATTTACTTTCTACAGATCTTCACCACAAATAACTCCCTTTGACTCTTATGTGATCCCTTTGACTTTTTTTTGGGGGGGGGGAGAGGGCATCCCTGCCCTCTGGTGGTCGTGGGTGCTACCCAGTGCTTCCTGAATGCCGCTGCTGGATTTGAACCGCCAAGTCCGTGGGCCGCAGGTCCACACTCAACCACTTACGCCACCGGGCTCAGCCCTTACGCCTCATCTTAAGCTTCACTCTTTACACATCCACCCTGCTCCGGATGAAGAGACCGACCTTCTCTTTGTCACGTAAGTCTCAGTGCCAATGCTCGCCACTTAGAGACACCTCCCTGGATAGCTCCTCTCTCCCTGCACACTGTACCAGTACTGTCGGGAACCATGTATCGCTGAGGGTGGGAATCAAAGACAAAGGTAAGAAAGGGTGAGAGGATAGCACTACTCATTACTTGAGGCTCCCTGACTTATTTATTTGCATTTCTTTCATTTCTTCATTCCTAAAAAGGCTATGTTCCGTGTCCTTGATTTGTGGCACCCTTTGGGCCCTAATGGCCGTGGAATGAATAATAAAGCAGAAATAGAAAGAACACAAACGGGGGGGCTGAGCCCCGGTGGCGTAGTGGTTGTGCGCGGGACTGTGGCCCACTGGGACGGAGGTTCAATTCCAGCAGTGGGGCTGGGCCTCCTACTCCCACCGCCGGAGAGCAGTGATGCCCAAAAACAAACAAACAAACAAACAAACAAACAAACAAAGAATACAAAAGCATAGTGTTCCCCTAATTTGACTCAAAAGCCAAATAACAATAGTAACCCTAATTTTTTTAATTTTGAAGAAACATGAAATCTTCATGTTATTTTTATTTCCTAAGATAGACATCATTAATTTAACAATAGACATATATTTAGTTTTCCTTATTTGATATTAATACAGATCTGAAAAAGTCAAAGGTGGCCGAATATTAGCATGCAAAAGATACTGTAAAATATGAATATATGCATTGCAAATGATGCAGTAGCCACAAACCTGACTCTTACACCCTGGGAATTAACCACAAAACTACCTGCGGGACAGTAACAACTGTCAAGAAAGATTTAAGACCAGGGCAAAGTTAATGAGGATCACTATACAAGTAATTCATAAAAAGAGTAAATAAATAAAAAGCTAATGAAGGCTCCTGATGCTAATTTGGGAAAAAAAGAGAAACAAAAAGGTTTGGGTAGGAGACTGATTAAGCAGAACACTTGATAGCAAACAACCCTTTATTTTGCTAGAGACCCGTTTTACGAACTGCTAAAGATTAAATTCTAAAGGCATTAATTTTTGCCTTGAATATTTTGTATTATTATCCAAAATGCAGTTAAAAGATTGCCATTACTGCCTTTTGCACTCCTACAATTCATCGCAGGACTATTTTTCTTCCTGTGAGAAGATGGTATTGCGTGAGCTCTACGAAAAGCTCCCAGGGAGGATAATGAGATGAGACAAAATGGAGCAGGAGAAAAATCGGTCCACTGGGGAACGCTTCTACCTCTCACCTCCTGAGACCCGAGCACCTGCTGCTCCTCAAAGGGAGACGGGATTAACCTGAAGGGTTCGGGTAGACACACTCCATTATGTGTGCTGCACCTGAGTGAGGTTGCATTCTTGAAACTTTTATTTTTTTTATTTAAAATGACTTCTTCGTGTAGTAATATAAGAAAAATCGATTCTCTCCTCTATTGTCAAGAAGTAAGAGAATATAGACATAAACATTTTTTACCACTGGAAATATAGGATATGTAATCTTAATTCCCTTCCAATTACATAACTATTAGTCTCTCTTTTTTATTTAAAAAAATCATTAAAAAAACAAAAATAAGGCTGAGCCCCGGTGGCGTAGTGGTTGTGTGTGGGACTGCGGCCCACTGGGATGGAGGTTCAATTCCGGCTCCACAGGGGCAAAGGCTGGGCCTCCTACCCCCACCACCTGAGGGTAGTGATGCCTAAATAAAAAAAAAAATTTTAATTAAAAAAATAAAAAATCATTTTATTGAAAGCTCTTACAATGCTTATTACAATGCATACATCAATTGTGTCAGGCGTATTTGTACATATATTGCCATCATTCTTTTCTAGACAGTTACATTCTATTAAGCCCTTGGTATCAGCTCCTTTTTCCCCTCCTACCCCCCACCCTGTGACCTCTTGATAGATTACTATTAGTCTTTTATAAATTAACTATACTCATGGTCAAATGAGGTGCTAGTAGTAGTAGTTTTATGAGTTGAGTAGCTTATCCACTCATTTTTATCACCTGTACAATGGGATCTCACCAGTGAAGCATATGGCTGCTAAGTGAAAAGTTGATTGTTCAATCCCACTGATCAACTCCATGGGAGAAAGACCTGGGGATCTACTCCCCCAAACATGAAACTGAAAGCACAGAAATACTCACAGCAACCCTCTAAGACAGAGTAGAACTGCCACCCGTGAGTTTCCAAGTCTGTAACGCAGCAGGAGTTGAACGCTTCATCTTTCTTCTGGAGTCCAGCTGTGGTTTTGAAATGCTGCCCTTATGGTTAGCAGTCCAAAGCATAACGACTGGAAAACTCTGTGAGTTTGACTCTTTATATGCGGTCTCTAGAAGTCTAAATCCTCGGTTCTCAAAGTGGGCTGATCACTGGAATCACCGGGGAAGCTGGTGGAACTACAGCTCCTTGGGCTTCCTATGTAAACAAATGACTCAGAATCTAGTGGGAGGAGTCCAGGGAGCTATCGTTTTACCAGATTCCCAGGTGATTCCAATGTCTCATCAAGTTTGGGAATTTGGTGTCTTACATCAACTTGAAGGAACTTTATGACAACAACTAGTAATAGCCAGTCATTGATGAGTTCGTTGAATCTGACTCAAGACAACTCCTTGAGGGTCAGTTGAGATGTTCCTTCTAGGGCTTTCAGAGAGTGAGTGTTAGACATATGTTGCTAGGTACCTCAACAACATATGCTGCTGGTTCTCACATCTTTCCAGGGCTAACAAAACTATGCTGTCCAACTCTTGTCCATCTAAGAGATCTCATCAGTACCACTCTCCATAGCCTTCTTTCGGTCCCTTACCAATCACAAATTGGACCCAACTTGTAGAGTTTTTACCACAGGCCTCCTCTGTCTGTTTGCTCTCTCTTTGTTCACACAGTTTTCACTATTATCTCAAGCTAAATGTTATCTGCAAGAAGTTTTCCTGGATCATTCGATCTAAAACAGCCACCCGGTCCCCTTCTATCATATATCCTTATTCTAGTTAGTGATCTGGAAAGCATGTCTTAATGTTGGATTTGCTTGTTTACCTGCTTACTGGTGTTCCCCACACCTTCAGTCCCCCATTCCAATGTAAGAACACCCAGAGCTGGGTTTGATGGATTAGTAACTGCTCACGACCACATCCCGAATCCAAAGGGGCATCCCCCCTGCACACTCTCATCACAACCAGGATGTTTTAGATTGATGCGACCTTTAAAGGAGGGGCAGTCTTTGTAAAGATGCTTTTAGCTGGGTACAGGCACAAAGGGAGAGACGCGATAGCCTTCAAATGAGTCTAGGAATAAAAGCCACTCCTCCAGGCAAAAGGCTCAAATCACTGCCATTGAGTCGATACCGACAAATAACAGCCCTATAGGATACAGCATGACAGCCCCTTTGAGCTTTTTTTAAACAGTATTATTGGCATTTCATCTGTGTATCATACAATTTAATAATTCAATCATGGGCTGAGCCCCGGTGGTGTAGTGGTTGTGCGCGGGACTGCGGCCCACTGGGATGGAGGATCAATTCCAGCAGTGGGGCTGGGCCTCCTACTCCCACTACTGGAGAGCAGTGATGCCCAAAAAATAAATTAATTAAATAATTCAATCATTCCCACAATCCACTTTAGGACATTTTCTTCTTCCTTGATCTCATTGTTAATCGTGTAATTAATATGGCAAAAGTATATACAACAAAACATTCTCCAATTCAACAACTTCTACATGTATAATTCATTACCAATGATTATACTCTCTGTGTCATACAACCATTATTGACATCCTTTTCCAAATTATTCTACCACAATTAATATAAAGCCAATGCCCTCCGAAGTAAAAACTCTTCCTCCTTCACCCCTGGCAACCATTGGTCAAGTATAATTTCTTTCTCCTTTTTTAGTAATTTTCTTGATATAATATGGTTTAGCTATTCGCTTATTTTTGTTGTTGTTGTCTTTGCTGCTGGGCATCTCAGAGTTATTTATAGGTGAGTGTGCATTAAGATCTCGAAAGAACTAGACATGGTCTGCTGTGTTCGCTACATTTATTTGACCACAAAACCTTTACCCTTTATGGGAACACCTAGGGCAATTCTCAGCCCAAATTGTAGAAAATATCAATCGAGGATCAAATAAAATTATAATGCTTCTACGGCTGCGTTGAATACCACAAAGGTTCTTCTAACCCCAAGCCCAGCTAAGGGGTTCAAACCACCAGCTGGCTGGCTCCTGGGGAGAAAGGGGAGGTTATCTGCTCTTGTCAAAGTGTTCAATCTTAAGGCTGAGCCCCGGTGGCGTAGTGGTTGTGCGCGGGACTGCGGCCCACTGGGATGGAGGTTCAATTCCGGCTCCCAGGAGCAAAGGCTGGGCCTCCTACTCCCACCACCTGAGGGCAGTGATGCCTAAAAAATAAATAAATAAATAAATAACAAAGTGTTCAATCTCAGACACCCTGTGCAGGGTTGCACGGAGACCGAATGGGCTTAATGGCCGTGAGTTTATCTATTTTTTAGCTGAAGGGCTGACTGGACCATCAGATTTAACTCATAGCATACAAATTATGAGAGAAAAAAGGGTGTGATGGGACAATAAAAACCTTACTGACAAGGAGAGAGTGGGAAATAAGTGAATAAAGTGACCATGAAGCCAAGGCTCCTCCTCCATTTTCCCTTTGAAAGGGATGTGAATCTGGTGCTGAAGAAAGGGTCCCCTGAAGATTTATCTGTTCTAAATCAAATCTGAAGGCAGACTTCAACCCAAAAGAAAGCCAGGATCAAAGCATTTAGCCCTCCCTCGGTTGGCACCTCAATACTTTCTTTCAAAAAACGGATCTTCGGCAAGCTCTTGATAGTCACAGAAAAGCTGCCCTTGGAAGCAACCAAAATCAGTGACACAATACACGACTGGTTTTTGTGTACTCTGATTTACAGTTTTTTCTCATGCAAAAGAACATCTTGAAAAGATATAACTGAGTAATAAAATTGCTTAATAAATATCTTCATCTTCCATTGAGTGGAACATGTATTTTGAAAGAAAGCCTTTTGTATGATTTTTATTCCCATTATTGTCAGCTCTGGGATATCATTTACATATCACATAATTCACCTATTTAAAGTCCATAATCCATTGTCTTTAGTATGTTCATAATATTATGACAGTCACCTCAATCTATTTTATGACACTTGCATCACTTTCCCCTTGCAAAAGTCCTGTACATCTATCTGTCACTACTCCACATTCTTTAAAATTCATCTCCTAGGCCTAGGTAACCATTACTCTGCTTTTTGTGTCTATTTATTTACCTATTCTGAATTTTGTATAAATGGAATTGTACAATATGTGGTCTTTTGTAACTGTAAGATGTCAACCAATTTAGTTACTGATAAAAATATCTTCATTTTTCAAACTCTATCAACAGCTGACTGCAATACAAAATGATTTCCACTATCACAGGGAAGTACTGCATTGTGTTGGCATTTCTCCATCATAAAGCAGATCCAGCCATTGTGATATTATGTTTCACAAGGGAGTATGATCACTCATTCAGTAAGCTGCAAATTATTTTTTAATTAATGAAATTGTGATTTTGTGACCTAGCTATTATAGCCTGAGAAGATTCACTTGCTTTAGACAAACCTTTGTAAATATAAACCACTGGAATCTTTTCTCTGAAATCACATCCTTGAAGTCAGGAAACTAATAATGGCTTTCCACTGTAGTCTAGTTCCTGCTTTCTTTTTTTTTTTTTTTTTTTGGGGGGGTGGGGGAGGCATCACTGCCCTCAGGTGGTGGGAGTAGGAGGCCCAGCCTTTGCTTCAAGAGCTGGAATGGAACCTCCGTCCCAGGGGGCCGCAGTCCCGCACACAACCACTACGCCACCGGGGCTCAGCCCCTGCTTTCTTACTAGCTAAATTTTTTGTGCTCTTTTAAACTCAGAGATGCAAAGCAGCCTAGTGAATGAGTTTTCTTCTCTGATAAACTCACCTTATGCCTGTGACCAGGATGCTGCCTCGATTATGCGTTTTCTGTAATAGCATAACTCATTAAATAGAAAGGGGAAAATAAGTGATGCACTACCTTCATGTATGATCCATTGAGGGTACATTGAGTGTACATTGAGGGTGAACACTGGCTTCCGAGACATTCCAGAAAGCCTTCAATCTCCAGCAAAAAAGTCATCTTTTTTTTTTTTTTTGGGGGGGGGGCATCACTGCTCTCCGGTGGTGGGAGTAGGAGGCCCAGCCCCACTGCTGGAATTGAACCTCCGTCCCAGTGGGCCGCAGTCCCGCGCACAACCACTACGCCACCGGGGCTCAGCCCAAAAAAGTCATCTTTTATGTCCAGTTTACAGACTTTACGAGGATCTTTCTCTGAAGAACCATCAAAATCAAGGGCACCAAATCACCTACATGGCCACTGGGTCATTTATGACTAACAACACCAACAAATTCATGGCCAACGAGTCCATTTTTACTCATAGTGACTATAGGACAGAATGGAACTGCCCTCTGGGTCTCTGAGACAATAAATCTTTATGGGAATAGAAAGCACCATCTTTTTTAAAAAAATCATTTTAGGGGGGGGCTCTTAAACTCTTTCAACAATCCATACATTGTGTCAAGCACATTTGTGCATATGTTGCCATCATCCTTTACAAAATATTTTCTACTTGAGACCTTGGCAGCAGCTCATTTTCCCTCTTCCTCCTCTCCTACGTTCATCCTTGATAAATTATAGTTTTCTTTTTTTTTTTTTTGTAATTTTTTTTTTGGTGGGGGGAGGCATCACTGCCCTCAGGTGGTGGGAGTAGGAGGCCCAGCCTTTGCTCCGTGGAGCTGGAATCGAACCTCCATCCCAGTGGGCCGCAGTCCCGCGCACAACCACTATGCCACCGGGGCTCCGCCTAAATTATAGTTTTCATATCTTACACCTTCTGCTGTCTCCCTTCACCCATGTTTCTGTGGTCACCCTGTGTGTGTGGGGGGGGTAGGTATCTGTCCATCATTGTCATTGGGTCCCTCTTCTTTCCCCTTCTTCTTCCTTCCCCCATGGTATTGCTACTCTCATTATAGTTCCTGAGGAGTTTCTTTGTCCTGGATTCTGTGCAAGCCTCATTTCTTCTAGCAGAGCATTCAGGTAGTTTTGAACAGGTGACCTTGAGGAAGACAGTCCAGTGCTTACCTCATGGTGCCACCAGGGCTCCTTTCTGACTCACAGGGTTTCTGGGGCTATAAAGCCTTATGGGGGCAGAAATCTGCATCTTTTCCTCAGCCCCATAGAACAAAGTGGAACTGCTCCTGGGGGCTTCCATCAGTACTCTAAAAATCATAGACTATCAGTAACTCTAGATCCCACGGAAATACACTGTGCGGATTTTAATTAAGAGACACCACGAAAGGAAAAGAGGTGACAAAGACAAGAGATGCTATGCACTGACCTGTTTTCAATAACATTTAAAACTTGTGGGCTGAGCCCCGGTGGCGTAAGTGGTTGAGTGCGGGACAGCAGCCCGCAGGCTTGGCAGTTCAAATCCAGCGGCAGCTCTCAGGAGCGGTACTGAGTAACGCTCATGACCACCAGAGGCAGTGATGCCCCACCATAAAAATAAAAAAAAACTTGAAATAACATTTTTAAATTAGAAGGGTGAGAGAGGTTAGAAGGTATTGAGATAACAATCAAAGAGAGTTAGCACTGTGAATGAGGGGGGAGTGTGGAGTGGAGGCCTAAAGCCCATCTGTCGGCAAATGGACATCCCCTTACAGAAGGGTGGCAGGGAGGAGATGAGCCAGTCAGGGTGCAGTGTATCAACAATGAAACATCCAACTTTCCTCTAGTTCTTTAATGTTTCATTCCCACCCCCCCTTCATGACCCCAATTCTACCTTACACATCTGGCTAGACCAGAGGATGTATATCAGTACACATAAAAGCAGGAAACACAGGGAATCCAGGACAGATAACCCCCTTGGGACCAATAATGAGAATAGTGATACCGGATGGTAAAGGGAAGGTTAGGTAGAAAGGGGGAACTGATCACAAGGATTTACATATAAGCCCCTCCCTGGAGAACAGACAACAGAAAAGTGGGTGAGGGAGATGTCGGACTGTGTAAGACATGACATCATAATAATTAATAAATTATCAAGGGTTTGGGAGGGAGGAAGGGAAAAATGAGGATCTGATATTAAGAGCTGAAGTAGAAAACAAATGTTTTGAGAATGATAATGGCAACAAATGTACAAATGCGCTTGACACAATGGATGGACGGATGGATGGATGGCTTGTGATAAAAGTGGTATGAGGCCCTAATAGAATGATTTGGGGGGGGGGGCATCACTGCCCTCTGGTGGGAGTGAGAGGCCCAACCTTGTTCCTGGAAAGCTGCTGCTGGATTTGAACCGCCAGCGAGTGGGCCGCAGTCCCGCATTCAACCATTATGCCATCGGGGCTCAGCCCCTAGAATGACTTTTTTTTTTTTTCTTTTTTGGGCATCACTGCTTTCCAGTGGTGGGAGTAGGAGGCCCAGCCCCACTGCTGGAATTGAACCTCCGTCCCAGTGGGCCGCAGTCCCGCGCACAACCACTACGCCACCGGGGTTCAGCCCTAGAATGACTTTTGTTTGTTTGTTTGTTTTGGGGGGGCATCACTGCTCTCTGGTTGTGGGAGTAGGAGGCCCAGCCCCACTGTTGGAATTGAACCTCCGTCCCAGTGGGCCGCAGTCCCACGCACAACCACTACACCACCAGGGCTCAGCCCTAGATTGACTTTTAAAAGATAAAAAGGAAATAAAATTATGATGGTGGCATATGTACAAATGTGCTTGACACAATGGATGAATGTATGGAATGTAATAAGATATAAGAGCCTCCAATAAAAATATCCAATAAGAAATAAAAAAAAATACAAGCAAAGCCAGTATCTTCAGGAAGAAAGAGCTGAGGATGTTTGATTAAGATGATTCAGGAAACAAGACGTAAGAGGAGAGCTGATTCAAGACTCTGGGGCATTAGGACAGTGTGTAATTTGATTGAAAAGTTAGATATCAATCCTTCAGGGGACTGAAAGCTATTAGCACAGTGTGGTTGTCTATTCCCCAGGTATGTGTGTCCTGATGACTGAACAGAAAGGTCTAGGCTATCCTGGTCCAGGTTCTCAGGAGAAAGTTGAGACTTTCTGCTCCTGTAAAGAGTTAGAGTTGTCGAAACCCACAGAGGCAGGAGTCAGGCTGCTATGTACACCTTGGTCTAGACTCGATGGCAGCCATTCTGGTTTTTGTTTGAGGAGTCAAGTCTCAGAAACTTTCATGGGGTATCCAGTCAGTCTTAGTGAACTCTTCTCTATGTTATTATAAAATTCCTTCATTGATAACACAAATTTTAGCTCCAATGTTGAAGGAGAATGCTTGAAATAATAGTGATATAACTACGCAAATGAAGTCTTCAACATATGAAAAAAAATTTTTTTTGGGGGGGGGGGCATCACTGCTCTCCGGTGGTGGGAGTAGGAGGCCCAGCCCCACTGCTGGAATTGAACCTCCGTCCCAGTGGGCCGTAGTCCCGTGCACAACCACTACGCCACCGGGGCTCAGCCCCATATGAAATATTTTTAAAATAACTAGAGGCAATTTTTTTCACATGGAGGTGGGTAACAGAATAAAAATAATTATAGATTAAGATCTGGATTCAAATATGAACTTTAGTCAAAAAAAGTTCTCAAACTGTCAGTTTTCTAAAGTCTAAAATTAGAAGTACTAGTTTTTCTGTTCAGCCACAGAATTTTCTCCAGAAACAAATAAAAAAGTATGTCTGGAAACAGTCTGTAAATAATAGTTAGCTTTAGTAAGAGGTCATGTTACAAAAGCCAATGGACTGTACTGGAGGACTTTCAGAAGGTTCTTTAATAGCACTACCCATTGGAAGACACTTGGGGGGGGGGAACAACATGTAACTATAATTCAAACTCATCGCATGAACGACTTAGATGAGGAGCTAGATTCTGGACTGAGGACACATGCACACACACGGTGTAACAGCACTTACATCTTGCCTGCATCAGCTGAGTTGCCCCACCAGCCCTCATGAGCTCAAGTGGACACTATCGGTTTTAAGATGTTATGTATCTTTCCAGGATCGTCTCAGGTTTTGCTTATTTTAAAACTCTGTGTCACTACAATCTGTACCCTCACACAATAGTCTTCAATTGCAAGCCACAATATTCTCTAATTTATTGCACAAGCTCTTACGCAATGCTGACAAATACCCATGATTACACCCATTTAACAGAGAATCTAATTGAGGTATATAATCCTCAAAGTGGAGGAGGATGAAGATGGCAGGGTCAGGAGCTACACCCAGACCCTCTAACACTAGAACCCATATTCTGTTTTTGTTTGTTTGTTTGTTTTGACATCACTGCCTTCTGGTGGTGGGAGTAGGAGGCCCAACCTTGCTGCTGGATTTGAACCTCCAACCCAGTGGGCCACAGTCCCGCACACAACCACTACACCACTGGGGCTCAGCCCAAGAACTCATTTCTAAACCACATCGTGCTATTGCTAGCCAGGTTATTATTACCTCTGATTTTATGTCATGGGCTTCTCCTCTATGTAAAATAATGAATTAAGATAAACATTTAATGGCGCAGTATATTTGTCTCAGATTATAATTCTCTAGTGGATACTCTTCCTGAATTATGTATTCATTTTGTTTTTCCATGATGATTTCCTGCAAAAGTTTCTTCAGATTCCTGAGCTGATGGTGAAAAGGTAGTCACAGTTACCCATGATTTCGACACTCAAACCAATTTCCTATCCGATAACTTTCTTTTTTTTTCTTCGCATCACTGCCCTGGTGGGAAAAGGAAGCCCAGGCTTGCTCCTGGAGAGCTGCTGCTGGATGTAAACCGTCAACCCTGTGGGTCGCAGTCCTGCACACAACCACTAGGCCACCAGGGCTCAGCTCCAATAACTTTCATTGGTAGGAACTGGCTGCTGAGAGAAAGGAATACCCGGGACCTTAATGTTCAAGTGTTTCCAGAATCTTTCCCCTTGAAGACCTTCATTATTCCAGCAATGTTAAGTCACGGTGGTTCATTAAGGTAAAGATTCAGTTGTAGTGCATTTATTAAAAGTAACTGATACATTTGAAAGGTCTGATCAAACTTTTTGTTTGTTTGTTTTTGGAGCATCACTGCCCTCTGGTGGTGGGAGTAGGAGGCCCAGGCTTGCTCCTGGATTTGAACCTCCAACCCAGCGGGCCACAGTCTTGCGCACAACCACTATGCCACTGGGGCTCAGCCTGATCAATCTTTTAAGGTAGCTTTAATTTCCATTTTAAGTAATAACAATAGAAGCTGAAGAAACTCAAGAATGCACGTTCAACCTAATTATTACAGGTAATCTACTTTCTACCTCATACAATCTGCCATAAATGAACCAGTTTTACTAAAATCTTCCTGCTATCAATTTGCTCTTCTTGTTTTAACACCACTTCTTTTTGTTTTGTTTTGTTTTGGGGGCCTCTGGTGGTGGGAGTAGGAGGTCCAGCCTTGCTGCTGGATTTGAACCTCCAACCCAGTGGACCGCAGCCCCGCGCACAACCACTATGCCACCAGAGCTCTGGAATGGGTCAAACATGGGGTTCGGGGCAGCAGAAGAGGTGAGAGCTTGGGAAGTTCTGGGTGCCGAAACATAAACATTACAAAGCCCAGGAAAGAGACAGGGTGAGCATTGGTCAGGGAGTACTATGGAAGGCTCACCTTCACAAGAGGCTCTGGTAGCTCTCTGCTTTTCTCCAGGGACCCCCGCAAGTCTAAGACTGACCCTGGGCCATAAGAGGGACAAAATGGGCCTGCTAGTGATTTACAATGTGCCGTTGAAAGTAAAACACGTCCCTGGAGGGACCTTCCATTAACTAGTCAATATTATTTATAGAAGATGCGGGGCTGAGCCCCGGTGGCGTAGTAGTTGTGCGCGGCTGCCCACTGGGACGGAGGTTCAATTCCAGCAGTGGGCCTGGGCCTCCTACTCCCACCACCGGAGAGCAGTGATGCTCCCCCCCACCCCACCCCCCCAAAAAAAGAAGATGCCAAAATAAATAAATAAAAATGAAAAGCTTAAAGGGGCTGAGCCCCGGTGGTGTAGTGGTTGTGCACAGGACTGGGGCCCACTGGGATGGAGGTTCGATTCCAGCTCCATGGAGCAAAGGCTGGGCCTCCTACTCCCACCACCTGAGGGCAGTAATGCCCCCCCCAAAAAAAAGAAAAAGAAAAAAAAAAGAAGATGGTGGATATCTATTTCAATATGTCACCCATTGCCAGCTTTTAGCTACATAAACACAGTGGGGTATAAAATCCTCCTCTTGAAACTTGGCTTCGCTGAAACAAAGATGTGTACATGCCTCTCGGTAGTTTCACAATCTGAGCATAAAGTGCTCCCGGCGAGACTGAGAAGAGACCCTGAGTGCTGTGTCTGGAAGCCTCGGGACGCTCTTTCTCCAGGTGCTTCAGTTGA
>PVJH01035918.1:0-19275 GCA_004026705.1 Nesogale talazaci
GAGTGGAATCCCACCTCACAGCGTGGGAGTGTGGGCAGATTGCTGTAGCTTTTTCTAGACGCATGCCCTGTTCTATACGACTGACTTTGTGAACTTCTTCGTGGAGTTCTGAATAAAGCCAAGTGGCTGTGGAAGACAAGCGAGTGTTCAGTGTGTTGTCAAGAGGGACACGGTACTGAGAATTATCCCCGTGATTGGAACGGGCAAAGCTCGTCCCGAGAGGAGTCTCTTTCTTCTCTTCTAGGTCCTTACACAAAAGTAAGGGGAAGGAGGAAAGGGAATTGAGAAGAGAAATTTGGGGTGGGGGGCTGGGGAGAAGGCAGAGAGGCATAGAGAGAGAGCAAGGAAGTCAGGCCTGAATTTAAAAAAAAGCTACTAGTGCAAAAGATTTCTCTGGACTGGTAGTTGTTGCTTGTGTTCTTTTTAGGACCCTGGAAATAAATATGGAATTAGTCAGGCATTTCTCTTAAGAGCTTTGGATTTCTACCTACTTGGACTATATTGAGACTTGGTTATACTGTTTTGTCTTCCAACGCAAATTAAAAGTTTGACTACGGAACTCCTCCTTCTCCTCCCAAAAAGACAATTTCTGGGAAACATGCAGCTGCAAGCAGAACTCCTTGGGATGAAGTGACCCCCACCCCCAAAGTCTCCCCAGATCGACCCCCACTCTCTGCCTTGGAGAACCAGTCTTGTGTCTCAGATCTCTGAAAGCTGACTTGCAAATTACCAGAGCAGTTGGTATCTTGCACACTCAAGAGTGTTAGAGAAGTCATCTTCCTGTGAATCTAGATAGGGACACAAGCAAGGCACATGTGCCCCTCAGATTTCTAGGTGTCTACCCAATCTCCTAGATAACTCTGCAGCCCAGAGTAGCAAATAAAGAAGAGAAAGAGACCTGATGGATGTACCTGAATTTAAAGATAGGTGGCGAGTTTACCAATAAGATGGTAGGCCCTAGCCCAACATGACCCATTCTTCTTTCAACAAAAGTTTGCCTCAGCCATACTTAGCCTGTGCCTGCGCCAGTGCTACCAGGTCCCACAGGTTTTAAACAGAGCAGTGATGCAAGACTTTAATCCTGGAGGTGATCTCTATTCTGTGTGAGAAAATATGACATTAAATAGAATAGAGTAAAAACTGTCGATGCAAAAAAAAAAAAAAAACCAACAACAGTGCTTTAGATAGATATTTTTCAGAGTTTCATAGTGAGAAGTATCTTTCCTGCCTAAAGATGGGTCTGAGAGTGAGGCTCAGAGAGAGGTGTACCCCAGAAGGGGGACGCATCCTCTGCAGAGACCCAGAGACCCTTCAGTGGTACCCAACATGCATGTGGCTCCCTATGGAGCAGTGAGGAGAGGTCAGTCTTCAGACATAGGTCAGGCCAGAGCATGGGTGGCCTGCTCTGCTCTGGTCTTGACTCTGCAAAGGACGGGAAGCAGCTAACAGTTTCCTTGCAGGTAAGTACGTGACAACAGAGGGCGTTTTGAGGAAGCAGAGGTTAGCAAGGGTGCGAGGTAGAAAGGAAAGGGTGGGATTGAAGGCAAGAGGGAGATGGGAGTCATGGGGGGCAGGGAAGGGACAGGTGGAGGTTGAGTTTAGGGGAGAGGGGTCCCTCGGGGAGCGGAAGAAGTGGGAAAGGGGAGAACGGGCTGTCCATGGGGAAGGAGAGGCAGCAAGGCCTGGCGAGTGATAGACTAAACAGAAAGCAAAGTCACAGGGACGCAGGGCATGTGGTCTGATTGCCTGGGGAAACTGGGTGTCTCTGGATCTTATAGGGGGTGCGGGTCTCAGGAGGCTAGGGCATCGGAGAAGCTCAGCTTTGGGCCTAAAAGGTTTGAGGCATTGGGGAGAGATTCCATTCAACCTGCCCAAGTACTGGCCCAACCCCCTGGGTAACTCCATCTCACAGCAACACAGAGGGTCCTGTCATTTAAAAATTGACCTTCAAGTGAGGATGATTGATTCTAGTAACAGGCACGGTCCCCTCTTCCCCTCTGATTCCCTCCCCTCCGTCGCCCTTCTTCTCCCCCACCTCCCCCCCAGGAACCCAGTGCCCACGTGTGAGAGAAGCCTGAAAAGGAGCCGAGAAGTCCCTCTGGCAAACGTGGGGAACAATTAGAAGCGCAAGGGAAGGGAATTCCCCCCGGGCCCCATATTTTCCAGCTGAGCTGTGCTCGTCAGGATAAACAGCAACTAAAATAATCACAGTTGCTTGCCACTTGGAATATGATTATCTGAACAGTTGGTGGATATGAACTGTTTTTAAAGCAGGCTATCAAAACAAACGCAAGGGGAACATCTGCGAGGTGGCCGGCCTGCCTGGCGGAGGAGGAAGGAAGCCCGGAACCCAGCCGCCTCCCGTCAGGTGTCCCCACCGCCACCGCCGCCAGGGGCAGGTCGGCCTGGTGGCCCAGACCGGGGAGGCAGAAAGGCGGCAGCAGAGGAAGGGCCCCACTTGCAAACAGACTTGCAGCAAGAGACAGACTTCTAAAAACAATGAGACTGAGGTCACCCGGGAAGGCGTGCCAGCAAGGGTCTGTGCCGGCTTCCAGCTCATTCCACCGCCATCGTTTTGAGAGCGGGAGGAAATCTTGAGTGAAAACATCAGGGGTTATTTATAGGCCTACGTTGAAATCCGTGTTATTTATGATGCTGTTTATAAAAATAAATCGCAGGAGGTCTTGCTTTCCTTGCCTCTCCAGCTGATGGAGAGGGTTTTCATTTTTTTATTTATTTTTATCATTATGCTCATACTTGGTTCCCTGGCTTTATTTAGCTCATTTTCCTTTCCAAATGTTTCGGCTTGGGAGGGCAAGGATAACACAGGTGTATTATTTAAAACTCTGGGGAGGCCAAGGTCCAGGAGCCTGGACTTCCGGAGCAGCAGAAACAGGGTGAGTTGTGTGTCTTACATTGAATCAGTGTCATCGAGGGGGGAGGTGGTGTGTCCCACAGTGCACTGCCACACAGCCACCTTCCTTGTTCCTCCTTGGCCTGGGCCAGGGAACCGCTTTCAAAACAAAACTGTTCAGATGTGTCATGCAGAGGTTTTTGTCTGTGGTCTGTATGTTGAGATCTTTTTTTTTTTTTTTGAGAAAGTATTTCTATAGGCAGATTGGCTTTCTGCCCCCCACTCTACTCTTCTAATGCCCCCTAAATAAACTTTAATACTCTCTTCCTGGGCACACCCATGGGGTTAGTCACTGGTGTAAAACACCAATGGCACATTGTGACTTAAGAATAAGGGTGTCGCGAGCATTTGGGGGGGTCGGTGAAACTACTCTGTGAGAGGCCTCATGGTGGACACAGGGCACGAAACTTGTGTCAAAACCCATGGGACTGTATAAAGCAAAAACTGCATCCCATTGGGAATTGTGGACTTTGGTTAGTAGGAATGTATGAAAATTTGTTCATCCCTGATCACAGGTGTCCCCTGGGAATAGGAGATGCTAAAAGGAGAAGGGATGGGTTGGGAATGATGTGTGGGAATGAGAACTCTGCCCTTCCTGCACCATTTTTTATAAACCAAAAATTACTCTAAAAATTGGATGGAAAAATGAATCAGCTCTGGAGAGAGGAAAGCTATGCCAGATAAGCAATGTTCAACTAAGTAAAGAGGACGCTTCACTCCTAGCAATCTCAAAACCCACTCCACCATCACAGGAGTCAAAACAACCTGGGTCAGGTTCATGGTCAGACCCATAGATCAATGGAAGGCAGACCAATGCAAACTTTGAAGTAAATCCTTTACATGGCAGAAATCCATGACATGGGGAAGAGATCATCTCTGACAAACAGTGCTGAAAAAAGGGGACATCTATTTGAAAAGGCTGGAAAGAAGGAAGAAGGGGAGCGAAAGAGGACTCAGGTCTCACCGTATGCAAAACCCAGACCACATCCAAACTCCTTCCCACTGAGCTGATTCTGACTCACGAAGACCCCAGAGGGCAAGGGAGAGCCGCCCCCCCCCCACCCCACCCTCCGTGGGTTCCTGAGACTGTCACTCTTTACATTTTACTCCTGAGGAGTGGATGTGGTTTGAAAATGCTGGTCTCGTCACAGGCAATCCAAGTAAGACATAACTCCCCATGCCACCAGGGCTGCTCACACAGTATAAAGGACTGTCAACAAGTTTGTGGAATAAGGGAATTAAAAGATCATGGAATTTCTCCGTGGATTTTTTTTTGAAGCACCCTCCTCTAGGAAAGCTAATTTAAGATGAATCGAAGACACTCCCCCCAATAAAACCCCAAACTATAAAAATCATCAAAGACAAACAGAAACAAATTTAGGGATTGGATTGATGACATAAAGAGGCTGACTGTCAAACATAACTGAAAATGTACAAATAGTGAAAAAATAAATCGAGACCTTCAAAAGTTAAACATTTATGTGCATCAGAAGACTTACCCAAAAGACTCAAGAGACCTGCAGCCTGGGGGGAAATTTTGCTAGGGTTTAGTCTTGTACAGAAAATTTTAACAAATCAACAACAAAACAAAAAATCCTATTTTTTAAATGGACAAAGAATATGAATGGACTTTTCCCCCAAAGAAGACATACAGGTGGCCAGTAAACATATGAAGAAATATGTGTGTGCACATTCACCATTCCAGATGCAAATCAAAACAACCCAATTAGATGCCAGAGAAAGATCTGTGACCTGAATAGATGCATGCATACCTACAGCCATCACAGTGTTATTCACAGTAGCACAAAATACGCAAACAACCTAATGTCTCATCGTTGTATAAAGGGATAAACAAACTATGGTCTATATACACAATGAGATACTACACAGAGCATTACACAATAAGGAAGAATCCATAAAATACCTCATAACATAGGTGAAACTGGAGGGCATTTTATTGAATGTAATAAGTCCCTCACGAAAAAACAAATGCTGTATGAGACCATTATAAAGAGGCAACAAAGATTCGCACACAGAAAGAAATATTCTTTAATGCTTACCAAGTATAAGAGGGAGAGGATGAATAAATAACTAACTAAAAAGTAGACCCCTATTAACTTAAGAAAAACAATAAAAAAAAACAGAGGAGAATAGTACAGCACAAATATTGGCAAACAAAACCCTTGGAAGTGCACAACAGACACAACGAGGATGAATATTATTACATACACAACCCTGCAATAAAATGAACAAACAGCATCTACAAGTAGGTATTTAGATAGACATGCAAGCTGAATAGATATGAGAAAAATGAATGGTAATACACCTGTGATTATATATAAGTTTGGCCAAGGAAATTTCTACATATATTCTTCTCTGTGCTACAAATATTATAAATATTATAAATGATATTATAAAGCATACTGGGGACAAGGTTCTGAAAACTTCTTAACCATAACAACGTAACTTGAGGAACGACCAGTGGACTGTAGGGCTTAGGACCACAATCTTGGGGGATGTCTGTTGTCCATTGGCATCACATGCAAATAGTCTACAATGATATATTCTACATCCTACTTTGGTAATAGCGACTAGGGCCTTAAAAGCTCCTGAACAGCCATTTGAGTTGCTGCTATTGCTCTATCCTCATCTATCAATGAAGAATATAGAAAATCAATGACCCAATGGGCTCAAAGGATGAATGAAGCACATGAACCACAGTCTTCACTATCTTGAGACAAGATCTGGATGGTGCCCCACTACCACTATGGACTGCTGTGATCAGGACCATAATAGAAGACTCAAGGATAGAAAAATGAGGAACAATATTTAAAATGAAGGAGAGAAAAATTCAAATTCATAAAAGAGACCAGGCTTATTAGTGGAACCTGCAAGACTGTGGCTCTTAGATCCTCTCTAGGTCTAGAACAGGACTCATCTGTGGAGATTACCTTTCAGTGAAGCAATGGCAACACCTCGAAACTCAATGACAGCACTCGGAAAGCATGCACACCTTACTTAGTAAGTCAACCACAGGCCACCAACCAGGTGATTCTACCTTGTATGCTCGGGACACTAGCATCGATTAACTTGGTGGCAGTGAGTGAGAGGGAATATGCCAAAGCCATCTCAGCTGCCAGTCTAAATCCGTGCACTTCAACCAGTTTGATTAATAAAAACATTTTTATCTTAAAAAAAATAATAATAAGTTGCCATTGAATTGCCCCTGACTCCCACGGGTCAGGCTGATCTTTTGAAAATCAACCCCTAGACCATTTGTAAAGTCCTGTGGGTGTGCACAAACCTTCAAAGGAGCTAGATTAGCAGCCAGTCACATCACCTGTTTGTACCGCCCAGGGAGTCCATCTTCAGCTAAAGACACACACGTGCACAGAGGCCATGGGTGAATGTGCCAGCTCTAGGCTGATGGGATAACAAAGGGGACAACATTAGAGATTTGGCAAGAGACCCCATCATTCTAGATTCCATGAAGAGAGAGACAGAGAGCCCAGATAAATGAGTGTTTTCTTTAGATCATTGTGCCCATGAGACAGAGATGAAAGGTATCTCAAATGTCCCGCTCTGGGGTCCAACTCCACCACCTCTAACATCAGCGACAACCCCTCCTCTTGGTCTCCTTGCTGCCGTCTTTGGGCTTGGGAGTTCACTGCGATGTTTCATAGAAATCATGAACTGTACCTGTGACTGACAAAAGCAACTCAGAAGAGAATTCTTTCCTTGTCACGGCTCCTCGCCAGTGTTTCCTTAAAGCTTTGCAAGATACCAACACTGACCAATCCTCTTGGGAGGGTTCCATACACCTTATTTGCATAAGGTCCTTGTGGAGACAAGGATGTCCAAATCCAAACCACACTCACTGTCATCTTGTCTATGTCAACGCACAGGACTCTCTAGGACAGGGTAGAACTGTCCCCGTGAGTTTCCAAGACTGTCACTCTTTGCCAGAGTACAAAGCCCCATCTTTCTCTCTTAGATGCACCTTTTAAACCTTATTAGAAAGCTATCCAATCCCTTGATGAGTTACAAGCACCTCGTTTGCATGGTTTTGTTCTTTTAGTCTTGCAATAGGTGTCATTGCATGTGTTTCATGAGCCTGAAGAGGACTTTAGAGATTGGTATCCGACATATGGACTAATAGCAGATTTATGGGGTTGGACTGGACTGGATTGGGATGCTTTCTTAATGTTCAATTACCTTTCATATAAAATTCTCTCTTATACACATATGGGTTTCCATGGATTTGTTTTCCTCGTCTATCCAGACTAACACAACCACCCACCTTCTGTAGCATCCAAGCTTCCAGGAGAAAGGGTGGAAGTTCTGGAAAGGCGTGGTGGTGATGGCTGCACATGATGATGACCACAACCACAAGCCAGTGGGTGGAATGTCTTTGGATCCTGTAGTATTGTAACCATCTCAGCTCAGGCAGGGGTCTCCATGTGACTTCTCCAGTTCCCAGGGGACAGAGTCTAGCAGCAGAGTGCGATGTGACTTGTCAGCAGAGTCTTCAAGGGAGTGAGCAGAGAGAGAGTGTGTGTGTCTTCTGCCTCCAAGGAAGAAGAACAGAAGTTCCCAGAATTCACAGAAGGCCACGCCCACACACGCCCATTGACAGACCAGACTTCCCCCTTATGCTCAATCCTCAAATTGACAGCAGATTATGAAACTATCACAGTTGTTTTCTGCCTTTAAGAAAAAAAGAAAAAACTAGACCCCAGCACTTAGAACAGAAAGTTTCTGGAATCTTCTCTTAAAGGAAAGAATTTCTCCGTCAGGCTATCACCATGTAGCAGAGGCTTTCTCTGGGACTCATTAATGGAGCTTATGTCCAACTAGTAATTTAGATGACAGAACTACTTTCTGACTATGTCACGAAGAAAACATATGGCGTGAAGACAGGGATGACTTTCAGGCATACAGTCCAGTCACTTAACCATCATGTTGGTTCATCATTTCTCTAAACTAGTTCTAATCCTCTCTGTGTTTAATCTTGCAGGCCAAGTATCATAGATTGAATTGAGTGCCTCAAGAATGTATGCTGAAAAACTCAAAATCCTTAAAAAGAAAGGCCAGGCTTGGTGATTGACTGGAAAGTAGTGCCACCCCAAGACTATCTCCCTTTGTTGCCCTTCAGATCAGGAAGTGAACTCACATCCAAGACACACTTGTAAGCTAACCATAGACAGGTCTGCAAAAGGAATAATAGCATGAGGGGGAAAAGATGCATACCTTTTATTTAAGATGAAGAGGACAGCATTTACCCAAAGACAAAGTTCGGGAGGGTTAGAAGAGACAAGAATCAGGAGGGTGGAGGGACGATGGGGTTGAATGGGAAAACCAATTATAAGGATCTACATATACCCTCTTCCGTGAGGTATGGACAACAGGGGAATAGGTGAAGAAACACATCGGACAGTGTACTAGATGACAAAGTAACAATATTTTCTCAAGAGTTCCTGAGGGAGAGGGGAGGGGGAGGAAGGGGGAAAATGAGGAGCTAATGCCAAGGGCTTAAGTAGAAAGCAAGTGTTTTGAGAATGATGAGGCCGACAAATGTAAAATTGTGCTTGACACACAATGGATGGATGGATGGAAAGTGGTAAGAGTTGTATGAGCCCTCAATAAAATGATTTAAAAATTTTTTAAAGACAAGAGTGCTTGCTTCGGTGGCACCTATACTAAAAAAAAGACAAGGCAAGAATGGAAACAGGACACAGAGAGGGGAGGAATCAGTGGCGTTACATTGTGGAGATGGTAATGAATGAGGCAAAACAAGATGTGCATGACTAGCTGAATGGAAAACTGATCTGCTACAAACCTTCATCCAATTCATAATAAAAGGTTTTTAAAAAATAAAATGAAAACATCCGTATTCCACCCACCTCTGCCTTGGAAAAAAATAAATTCTTGCTTCCCACAGGAATCTTTGCCATTTAACTAAGAAAAAAAGTAACCGAGGCTAACTTTAAATAATACTTTTTTTGGAGTGCTGAAATCATAATCTCTGAGCTTTTAAATATAACTCTGCTGGGAAACACGGAGGGTTTTGTGATGTTAATGAAATCATGCCACTCGGGGTTGGGTCCTAACTCTAATCACATTTGAGTTATAAAGACCACAGAATAGACAGGGAGGTACTCACAGAGGAAGATGACAGATGATGGAGACAGATGCACCTATGGACCCGAAATGCCAATGATTGTTGGCAGCTACTAGACATTACGCACCAATGGACCAGGAAGGATCTTCCCCTAGAGCGCTGCCCTGATTTTGGATATCCAGCCTCCTACACTAGGAGAAAGCAGCTTTCTGTTCCTTAAAGCCATGCACGTGTGCTATTTCTGTTACAGTAAGAGTAGACAACTAAGACACAGAGACAGTTCCTCCTCCTTTTCTCTTCCTGACCAGGAAAGAAGCAGGACGCTCACTGCTACAGCTATGGCGGGGTTGTCCCTTCTTTCTTTGGTCCTACACATAAATTTGTTTTGGAGATCCTGGCATTTTGAGAGCTTTTAAACCCAGTTCTTCCCCCCATAGCTATTATCTTATCTTTCTCCCTGGATAGACAGCCTACTATGGACTGAATTTTGTCCTTCCCAATAAACAAAACAAAACACTACATGTTCAAGTCCTTCCCCAGGGATGAAACCTTGTTGGGAAATAAGAGTTTTTGAATAGAGTATCATTTAATAAGGGGTCATAGTGGAGTGAAATAGTCCCCATCCAATCTGAGTGGTGTCCTTATAGAAGAAAAAAGACCCAGAGGGAAGTCGGGCACATGAAGAGGGAGATATGCCGGCATTCCTGGGGTTATCTGAAGCTGGGAGGAACCAGAAAGGATCTTCTACTGGAGGCCTAAGAGTCTCCAGAAGTGTGAGACAGTAGTTCTTGTCATTTTAAGCCATTCGCTTTGTGTTGCTTAGTTGTGGCAGCCCTGGGAAACTCAGACACAACCTCAATGTATTGCTCAAACTTGAGATACTCATACTTGAGAGGTCATGGGTCCATCCTTGACCTCCTTCTCGGCTGCCCCAGCAACTCTTCCAGCCTGCCTCAGGGCCTCAGTTTCCAGGCCTCCTTGCCCTGCAGGCCTCCATCTAGAGACGCCACCCCCCGGGCTCCTTCATCCAGCATTTCTGCCCTGCCACCAGCACTTTTGAGTCCAGGACACCAATCTTTTTTCATTACTGTAGATGGTCCCATCCCATCTGGCTACGGCTGCCCATCTGCTGATGGGAGGACTTGGAGACTCCATTCAGGCCATTCACTGGGCCCGACTCCTCTGCTCTTATTCACGTAAATGAAACCATCAAAGGAGGATGCTTCCATTTCAAGCTCAGTGGGTGGTCCAACTATCTTGTGCTCAACCCCGAATTCACCCAATGGATGTGAGGAAGAAAAGCTGGACAATCTGCTTCAAAACTGGACAAGCTGGACAAAAGGTTCCGGCCAACATAATCCAAGGCGGCCATCTTCTCTAACACACGGGGTCCCCATGAGTGGAGACTGACAGCAACAGCCTTGGTTTGGGGCCATTGCTGTCATAAGATTCTCAATTCTCGGTGCCCACCATCTGCTTTACCATCTCCCCCCGTTTCCACTCTGTAAGAAGTGGCACTTGGGGTTCCCTGGAAAATGGGCTCATACCAAGAGAGCCTTCCCTGGTCCTTGTCTCAGGCTGACACATTCACACAGGCAAAGAAACAGGACTAAGTCTGAGATGGGAACTAGAGGGTGCAGGATTTCACGTCATGTCCTCAAGGGCGTTGGCTCTTCCTCCCACTTACAAGCTCCAGGAGAATACCACCCCTACTTCTAGCGCCGGCCACGCCCTCAGTGCTACTGTGGGACATGGAGTCTACAAGGGATAAGGACCTCCCCCACGCTTTGCTGCCTCTAAAGCCGGCAGACAATCCCTACATATCTAATCGCTGCTCAGAAACCTGGAGATGAATGTGCGACGGAAACAGAACTGGCATCACACATCTTCCCAGCACATTTTTCACCTGCTTCCCTGGTGGCCTACCTGTAGCGTGCTTTGACAATGCATTTGTTAGCACACTTGAAGATGCCTAGGTTTTGAGCCAATCGGGTTTCCTTACTGTCCTCGTGTGAGACTCCGTGTGACTTCCCCGCCTAGATGTTTTCCATGACTTGGTTGCACTTTCCTGGGCTTTTAAATTGTGCTAACATCAAACCAGAGGCAGGGGCATGAATACAGAGCAGGCTTCCCAGGCCCAGCAGATAGGCCTATTGAGTGATAGGGGTCTCCAAGGGTACATGCCCCAAAGTGAACCAGGTTGGAAGGAAAAAGAGAGAGAGAGAGAGAGAGAGAGAGAGAAGAACAGGGTGATGAGGAAGAGGAAAACGAGCTCCAGATAACATAAAGATTTGCAGCCAAAGGAAAAATGAGAGATGTGGAGGTAAAAATGAAGAAGAAAACAAACCTCCCCAAAAGAAACCCAACCCAACCCACTGCCATCAAGCTGATTCTGACTAATATAGGATTTCTGAGACGGTCCATCTTTGTCCAAGCAGACAGCTTCATCTTTCTCTCTTGGAACAGCTGGTGAGTTTGAACCACTGACCTTTCTCACGGGTACCCCAAAACTTAGCCCGCAGCACCAACAGACTGCTCAACGTTGTAGCTTTTAATTGTTACTGTCTGTTGAGAAGGTGATACCAAAGCTAGTCATGGGGTGAATTCCAACTCACGGTGACCTTGTGTTCCTCAGGGTATAACATAGCGCTTTCAGTGGCTGTACTTTCTGACATGGATCACCAGATTGTCTCCTGAAGCAACTTCTGGTCTGAACTCTTCACCATGTGAGCGGTCCAGGTCTCTTCATTCATTCCTTGATCGGATACGTTTTAAAACATTTCCTACATGGCAAGCAGTGCCAGAGGCACCAGTCGTAGGACAAAGTGCAAACTCAAGAATAATCCTGCCCTGGTGAGACCCTTGTATGCTGGGAGAACATGGGTAGATCCACTCATTGGCTTATTTTATTCTCCCCGAAATCTGGAGAGATTTTAAGAAGATTGATAGAGTTGTTCTGGGTCCGTGGTGAGTGAATAGTTTTTCAGATAAGGAATTCTCTGACCTGAAGTCTGTGCCCACTGAAAAAGAGAAAACCTTGTGCTCTGAGAGAACTGAGCAAAAGCAATTGATGTCCTCACATAATTAGTACGAGGAAAAATGCCCTTGCCCTTAACTCAGAGAGAAGGGACTCCGGTGGTTAGGAGCCTCTGTGTTACTCTGGGAAGACTAGAGAAACAAATTCATAGACACTCATATGTGTATAAGAAAGAGCTTTCTTGAAATAACACCCTCTTACAGAGGGGTTGCAGGGAGGAGGTGAGCCAGTTAAATACAGTTAAGTTACAGTGTAGTAACAATGAAATATGCAACTTTCCTCAAGTTCTCAAATGTTTCCTCCCACCATCATGATCCCAATTCTACCAGACAAATCCAGCTAGACCAGGGAATGTACCCTGTAGTTAGAAACATGGGGAATTTAGGATAGATGTTTCCTCAGGACCAGTGGTGAGTATGGTGATACTGGGAGGGTGGAGGGATGGTGGAGTAGAAAGGGGGAACCAATTTCAGGGATCTACATATAACTTCCTCTCTGGGGCACGGAACAGGGAAGTGGGTGAAGGGACATATTGGACAGTGTATGATATGAAAAAGAAATACCAATTTGTAAATTATTAAGGGTCCATGGGGGAGGAGGAGAAGAGAAAGGGAAATATGGGGAGCTGGTAGTTGGGACCTAAGTAGAGGGAGGATGTTTGGAGAGTGATGATGGCAACAAGTGTGCAAATGTGGCCTGCATACAATTGATGTATGTATGGATCATGATGAAAGTTGTATGAGTCCCCAATAAAAATTATTCATTTAAAAAAAGGGAGGAGAAAAGAGGAGCTTATACCAAGGGCTCAAGTAGAAAAATATTGGAAATGAATATGGCAACATGTGTACAAATATGCTTGATACAAATGATATTTTGAGTGTTATAAGAGCTGTAAGAGCCCCCAAAAAATCATTGGAAAAAAAGGAAAGAACTTTATATTCAATAGCAAATGAATATTGAGAAAGCATCCCAGTCCAGTCCAGATCAAGTCCTTAAGTCCAAAATGAGCTCATATATCTGATACCACTCTAACTGCTTAGACCCACGAAATACATGCAATGATGCCATTTGCAGGACAATCACAAGCCAGGTGAAAAAAGTCTTGTGGGTCCAGTGGCAGTGGGATTTCCATGTGGCTCCTTCAGTTCCAGAGCTCTAGTATAGCTCCATGTGTCTTGTCAGCAAGCATGTCTCACAGGGAGTGAGCGTGTGTCCTGCCATCAGCGAGCTGTTTACCTCTCAGTGTCTCCAAAGGAAGTCCTCAAGTAGCGACCTGAATGACAGGCCAGACCTTATCCCTTCACTCTTCAGTCTCAAATTGACAACAGATTATATAACTATTACAACCCCCAACTCACAACCTTCCTCCAGGCTTCCTCCAAGCAGCTTCTCCAACAGAGCTCAAGCCCAGAACATCAGCCAGTGGTGAGGGCACTGCCCATTGGCATGGGAAGGATCCGCCCTGAAGACAGGAGCGGAAGACAGGCCTCGGTTGTGGAGATGGCCCATAGGATTGACTAGGGCAACATCTACCAGGGCATCACACATCCATGCCCTCTCCAAACATGGAGCCCACACTCCACCTTCCACACTGCCAGTCCCCATTAGTAAACCTCTGGGTCTCTGGAGCTCTGGAGGTCAGACTCATTCTATTCCTTTCTCTCCAAACCCAGGCTAAGACAAAGGGAAAAATAATCACAGGTATGGGGCCTTCCCTGCTCCCCTGGTTTTATTGATCTCTCTCTCTCTCTCTCTCTCTCTCTCTCTCTCTCTCTCTCTCTCTCTCTCTCTCCTTGCCCCTCAGGAGCTATAGACTATCTTCTTGTGTGACCGTTTAGACTGTTACCTCGTTTGCTCGTTCTAGTTCTCAGGAGGAGTCAGAACTGGATGACGGCACCTGGGTTTCTTTTTCAGTCTAGCTCTGGCTGGCTGGCTGACTTTTCCTTGGACTGAGCACCAGAGGCTTCTTTGTGACCCCAGGGCACCCCCTCCCCTTCCCAGTCCCTGGATTCCCCCTTGCTTCCTCTCCGTTCTTGTGCTTTCCGTCTTGCCAATCTTCCTGGTTCATCCTGTGGATGTCCAGGGCCAGCAGAATTGGCCTTGAATCCCTCAGCTTTAACTCCATTGAACTCATCTTCCTTCCTTTGACTTGCTGCTCCTCCCTGGTTAGTAGCGCAATGTGTTTACCTCATCTAGCCTGTCAACCCAAACATGAAGCCAGCATTGCCTCGGCCCCTTCCCTACCTCCATCCCAGCCACAAAGTCCAGACAAGTCTACCCTCAAATCCCTTCTATCTCCACTGCCACTCCCACAGGCCAAGCCCTAGACTCCCACAGCCACATCCTGATGGGTCCCCTTCCAGGTCTTCATCAAATGGCATCCAAAAGGCACTTTCAAAAAGACTTACGGAAATAATGATGGCAATATATGTACAAATATGCTTGATATGATTGATATATGGAATGTTATAGGAATCATAAGAGCCCCAAATAAGATGATTAAAAAAAAATACACATGTAGTTCACAGAAGAGACTCATATATCATCCCACTCGTGTGTGTGCTTTTGGTTTGATTCTCTAGAGAAATAAAACCAGTGGGGTTTATACGTATATGTGTATGTGTAGATGTACTTAGAGGTGTATAAAATCATGTGTATGCTAGATATCACATATGTGATAGGTGATATGATTATATATCAATAAAAATGGCTCATACATATGTAGAAGCAAGTCGTTCAGAATCTGGACAGATTTCAAGACCAAAGATCAGTTGTCCCCCTGGTTTCTCCTGACTCATGTAGCATCAGGGGCTGATAAACTCAAGATTGAGACTGTAACTATTTACGGAGTAGAAAGCTCAGTCATTCTCCTGTGGAGCGGCTGGTGGTTCCAAACTGCCAGCCATGAGGTTCACAGCTCAATGCATAACCACTGCACCACCCAGGCTCCTCTAGCACTTCCTGCGTGAAACTCAGCCAACTCCCCAGGCAGTGTGAAGGCTCTGTACATCTCTACACTACGCCTGCCTCTTCCTGTGTGCTGTCATTGCACATCTGTGTGCTGGGCATGACAGCTCGCTGAGGGCAGGCCCATGCACTCAGATCTTCTGCATCCCCAGCAAGTTTGCTGCGAGGCCGAACTAACAAGTGAAACAGCAGCGTTCTGAGCATCTCCTGTCCCATCGGATCTTGCCAGATAGGACTGGGCTCCCCAGACGCCGCACCCCCCCAGGTGTGCACGGACAAGAGGCAGATAGAGCTTTGACATCCGTTAGCCTGCCTCCCCACCCCACCAGGAGGGATCCCCAGAAACGCAGCAGACTGTCTTCACTCCAATCACTAGCAGTCACTCAATTGTCACACAATCAAATAAACCTGGTTTCCCTGACAACACCTCTCGCCCTTGGTTGAGATAAGGGGAAAAGCTGGAGGTAGAGAAAGCCGGCCCGAAACTGGCATCTGTGAGGTTTTGAGAGTCCAGAAGAATACTCCTGGAATTGACTCCAGCCAAGACAACGCTCGTCTCCACCCTGAGACCAGATGTTGAGAGTGGGGGAGGCTCTTCCTGCGGTGACCTGGACATCCTGGGTAAGGGACAAAGAGTCTGAGCTAGGACTTGTTGCCTTCTTCCTGTTCCAGAAGAAAGGCCTTGGTCGGCAGTTCAGGGTCTTCTGCAAAACCTTCACATGCGATTAAAGTGACCAGATTTTAAGCAGGATACCACTGACCAGGGGGAGGGGAAGTTCTTGATAAAATATTTGGTCTGTAGGGGGCTGAACCCTGGTGGCGTAAGTGATTGAGTGCGGGACTGCAGCCCATGGGCTTGGCGGTTCAAATCCAGCAGTGGCTCTCAGGAGTAGCACTGGGTAGCACCCACGACCACCAGAGGCAGTGATGCCCCCCCCCAAAAAAAAACCACACAAACAAACAAACAAAAATTTGGTCTATAGGGAGCAACAAAAATTTTCATAGAATGCAAAAATAATATTGTAATATACTTTAATTTTAAAATGCCGTGAGACATTGTTAAATTGTCAAAAAGCAGGATGTCTGGTCACCTTATTCTAGGGACAATTCTGTTTGTTGGAGGACTGTCACTGGACTTAGCCAGTAGGATTTCCCCACCCCCACCCCGCCTCCCAGCTTAGTGACCCAAGGATTGGGGAATCAGCACACAGGGTCAAACCGCCGATACCAAGTCGGGGCCATCTGTACAGATCAATCAGGACTTTTTGCGCCACTCTGGGCTGAGATGTGTAGCTCATTCAGTCTTAAAGGAGGCATTTTATTCTTGAGTTTCTTTCTTATTTTTTTTTCCTCTCTCACCCCTAACACAGAAGAAGCCTCAGTCAGTGAGGAGGAAACAGGAAGGAACCCGTTGTTTTAAATAGCAGACAGCGGAGAATTGACTCATTATGGTCTGTTCATTCAACAAGTGACAGCCAGAAGGCAGCCCTTGCAGGCCCCGCGCTCCCCAGACGTGGGTCAAGGGGCACAGCAGAAGGTTTCTCACGGAGGGCTGGAAGAATTCAGCACAAGTCCCTTTATAGGGATCTGATGAAGGCAGAGGTTCTTATCTTACTGTGGACTTTATGATACTGGGAGGGAGGGAGAGAGGAGGAGGAGGAGGAGCAGAGAGAGAGAGAGAGAGAGAGAAACGCTCCAGCAAAAAAACTATAAGAATAGCTGGAAGTCAGGCTACATCCTGTGTTTCCCTTCCTTTCCCTGATTTACTCTGAGTAGAACAAAAACACTTTCAAGCCTCCTGCCTTATCTTGGAAATGGCCGCTATTTTCACTTCGGCGGACTAAGGACCCATTGGCCAAGGGTGTGAGGGGAGGAAGCATCACATGACTCGAGGACCCTGCAGGAAACCTGTTTCATGCAGGGAAACTGTGGTCATGCAGAGCTTGGGCTCAGGAACACAAGGGTTAATCCATCACAAATTCATCATGGTGACAGCCAAGCATACACACTTGCCCTGACCTCTGGATGTCATTTTTTTTTCAAGTTCTTTACGTGGGTTTTGTTCAGACTGAAATCCAGGTGTCTCGATGGAACTCCAGGAAGATGGCAGTTTAAGACTCTGCTGAAGCACATAGTGCTGCTCACACCCACGCCTTTCTTGTTGGATCAAGCAGGAGAGCCAACCTAGGAGTCTGGGAGTCTTACAAGGGACCAATGTCAATCTGCCTTGCGGGCCTCTTCAGCGATCATCACCCACGACTGGCGGCCTCACCTGTTCTGGTGTCTCCACTCTCCGGGCCCCTGCTGGTGTCCGAGGAAAGATTCTGAGTACTGAACACCCCCAAGCCATGGGAATGGCATCCATGGAGTCACTGGGGCTCAGCTTTTGACTCCTGTCTCCAACAAGAGCAACTAAACTGTCTTCTCTGGAACCTCAGGGTTCACATAGACCCGCCTGCTCACGGTAGCAGTCATGTGGAGCATCGTTGAGTGAAAAGCTTGCCTTACAGCCGTGCCCAAACAATCAGGGATCTCAATCTACTCCAGAGGTAGATGGAATTCTTCTAGGATGAAGGTGGGGAGAGTCTTCCAAATTTTCGCTTTCTTCAAAGTCATTTGGTATGCCTACAGGTGTCAGTATAAGCCAAAGAATGACTCTTGTCCCGATGAACCGTTAGAGTTGCCCTACAATCAATGGCGCACACAGATCTGGACTCGGCCGAGAGTAAAGTGGGGAGCTGCTAGAACAGCAGGTGCCAACAGGTCTGTACCCGGCACAATGGGACACAGGCTAGCTCGAGGAATTGTGAGTTCTAAGTGAACACAAGTGACAAAGCTGAGCCTCCATGCTGCCACAGTCTTCCTGCACGAACCCAATCGCCAGCAGGGTAAAGGAGGTCATCAGCACTCATGTTCTTCTGGAAGGTCACCAGTGGTGGTCAGCAGAAGAGTATCAAGTCCTCCCAGAGGAAAACAAAGAGCCTCTGCTACAGACTTGAAAAACACCAGTTTCCTTTTTTTTTTTTTTTTTTTTGGCCCAGTGGCCAGCTGCTCTCAGCAAAGTCAATTCATTCTGCTGACTTCCTCTGCATCTGCGAAAGTCAGCAGCCCTGATTCCTGCGAGTGGATTCCAGCCCCACTCTCCTCCCACCAGCCTCTGTGAAGTCCATCAGAAGAGGGGATCTCAGATCGGCAGCCCTTGCTTGGCCTTGACTTCCTGTCCAAAGGTCCAGGCAAAAGGTGCCGTACCTTCCCATAGACACGCAAGACAGATCTGAGAGGACTTCTCTTGCCCTGAGAAAAGCTGGAGCACTCCCTCAGACATCATCCATTGAACCCAGTCTGCCAGTGCTTCTTGGAAAAGACCATCACCTCTGAGTTCAGTGGCAAAATCATTTGAAATACTCATATTTAATTTTTCTACCATCAGACTCCAAAGTGGCCAAAAGGGTTTTTTTTTTTTAACCATTTGAGGGAAACATCCTTTTCACTTAAAAAAGATTATGGTATTCCCTTTTCTAACAGAAACACTCAGCTGGCTTACAAGATTACAAGAACACACACTTTATCCTCTACCTATATTGAGATCACGTTTAAATAGAGTGCCAACAAAGGCAAAGATAGACTTCATGCCACATGATGCATATGATCCAAGAAAAGGCCTTCACAACAAAGTACTCAAAAGATAATTTCCTATAATCATAAAAATAAATAAGATGCAAACATACCACATGCATTCTCATATAAATGCAGCGAAATAATAGGTTAGAACTTCATTTATATTGGAGTTGGTTCTCATTTTCACTCAGTAAAAAGAGAATTAGTGGACTGACCTCTCAAAGGGTCAAATTTTCCTTACCCTATCCTTTTGCTTCCACAAAATGATTAGTAAATACTTGATAAGTAGATTAAATAAAATTCACTCTAATTATTACAATAAATATAAATGGTTTAAATTTCTCCAACACATCAGCTTGACTGACAAAGCAAAATCTAATAATTTTCTGTCTACAAATTATATCCAAAGAAGAAACTCTAGAAGTGCTAGAGGGTTTGTGATAGACCAAAATATGAAGGAACAAAAGCAAAGAAAAAGAAAATGTCGGAGCTGTGCCCCGGTGGCGTAGTGGTTGTGCGTGGGACTGCGGCCCACTGGGATGGAGGTTGGATTCCAGCTCCATGGAGCAAAGGCTGGGCTTCCTACTCCCACCACCTCAGGGCAGTGATGCCCCCCCC
>PVJH01035919.1:0-19261 GCA_004026705.1 Nesogale talazaci
TGGAATCTAAAGACAGACCACAGGCAGATGGACAAAGGTCCAGAACTGACCCTCAGCAAACTGGATGGTCTCGTTCAAAAGCTTGAAAGGTTTATAGAAACTCAGAAAGACGAGGAAGACAGTGCCTCTGTTTTCCATGAATCTACTCAGAAGGAAGATCTCCAGCTTCCCAGCAGCTCCCCACCTGATAGGGCTCAGATCAGTGAGCAGAGTCCTAGGCCTGGTCAAGACTTGCCCAAATTCCAACCACCACCACATGAAGATGTCACCCAGTTTCCACCAAGTCCTCGAAGGCTGCAGGAACATGAACTCATGGAGGTGAGGAGATAGAGATGAGGAGATAGAGAGACCAGGGATAGTCCTGGTTTGGGGGCAGGTAGGAACCCACGGAGAATCATGACTTGATATGAAGCAGGGATAGGCCTCTAAGTTTTTGCCACTGCTAGAAATGGTAGAAAGAAAATAGTAAGGAACTGCAGCTCTGGGGGTAAGGAGGAGGGAGGAGCATTGAGTAAGAGAAGAGGGGAGGCAGGTACCTTCACATGTACGTCCTCAAGTATGAATGAAATGCTAAACTGCACTTCCACTTGGTGAAGTGTAACTTAAGTTCCATAAATGGGTAAAAATTGACACCCTGTTGGTCCCCTTACATGTACTTTATCATTTGTTTTCTTCATAGATAAGTCACACAACTGGTAGCCAAAAGTCCTGCGCTATGGAAACCTCCTCAAATTCATCAGGTCAACCAGAGGATAGCAGTCTCTCTAGTAGCCAGGCCCCATCCTGTCTAAACTTTGGGTGGGTCTTCCGCTGGCTAAGGCATCAAGTCTTCTCACAAGCGGGGAGAGAGCACCCTGAGAGGACTCCCAAGAGCCCCAGTCGGGTGACCCTGAAAAAAAGATTCTCTCTGCGGAACAGGAGAATTCAACCAGAAGAAGCCCCTGATTTAGGAAATGAGAGTCACCAGATTTCTTAACTTTTTGCTATACCTAGTTCTGTAATCACCATAGTTGTTCTGTTTTTCAATAAAACAAATACTCTTACTAGCTATGTCTTCCTCTTCCTGTTCCTTATCTTAATTGAAAGCTTACAGACATACATACTTAGAGTGAACTTGTCTCTGAGATTCAAGCACTATATTTTACGAGCCTTGATAAGACATTATTAATGTCAGAGGTGAACAGGGATGGACCTGGTTGGGGGTAGATGGGACCCCAAGGTTAAGTATTATGCTACAGCTCAGACAGTGAGTCAATGTGTTTTAAAATACAAAATACGAGGGGGCTTTGAAAAGTGTGTCGAAAATGGGATTTCCCCATAAGCTTTTTGACGTCTCTTTAGACTGCAGTAATCTTTTCATTCACTGAGGAACCCTGAGTGTGTAGTGAATTGCACGTTCGGCTGCTAACCATGTGGTCAGCAGTTCAAACCACCAACTTCTTGGAAAGAGAAAGAAGAGGCTATCTACTCCTGTAAAGAAACTGCTGAAAAAGCTACAGGGGTTCTGCCCTGCTCCCTTGTGTCCTCAGGAGCTGGAATCAACTGATGCCAGTGAACTTGTCTTCTCCTCATTCATTAGAGTGATAGCTAAGGGCCAAATTGTAACAAGGTCCTCTGTGCCACACAAGGAACGGGGTGGGCACTGGAGTCATCCACTGCACATCAAAAGAACTGACACACTAGATGTGGGCACTGAACCAGAGACTGACTGAACTATAACTGTAAGCCTCTCATGGGAGTATGATCATTGTCAGCTCGTAGCCATATTATAATCTGTTCAACCAATAACTCTTGGGTTCTCTTCCTTACAGGAGCATAGCATGTTACCACGAGGTTAGCAGTTCTAGACCATCAATTACTCCACAGGAGAAAAGCAAAGGGTTTCTACTCCTGTAAAAAAGTCCCAGTCCTGAAAACCCACAGGAACAATTCTGCTCTGTTTGATAGGGTAGCGGTAAGTTACAATGGACTCAAAGGCAGTGGGTTTGGTTAATTTTGTCTTCCTTGTAGCCCAAAGTTAAAATAATCTCTTTAAGAGAACTGCTCTCAGCTCTGAAGCCTATCGAGCTCCTGCTTGGCACATCAGTATTAGGGTGAATGTTCACACCCCAGAATCATGTAATGCAGTATAAGAATATAGCAAACAAATAGGGAGTATCTCTCTCCAAATGCTAGACTGGAGTACGACTGCTACTCCCTGCCATCAAGTCAATTCTGACTTAAGACCGACAGGATAGAGTCAAACTGTGCCGTTTGGATTTCTAAGGCTGGAAGTAACTCCTTACCAGAACAGAAATTCTCCTCTTCCTGCCTTGAATCTCATGGTCGATTTGAAATGTCTACCTTGTATTGTAACCCTCTACAACACCAGAACGCCTTAGGATTGGCATCCAAAACCCAAAACCATGCTCAGGGCCAGTGAGCTCATTCTGACTCCTAGTGACCTGTGGGACACTGTAACACTGTCCCTTGGGTTTCCCAGCTTTTCCAGGAGCAGAAAGTCGCATGCTTCTCCCATGGAAGGGCCAGGAAGACTGAACCACGTGGCTAGCTGTCCCAACACATAAGCCACCAGAGCACCTTATAATTAGAAGATGCTGCTGCAAATACAGTGTAGACATTTCAAAACCACGATGGTTCTTACTCAGCAGGATCCTTAATTAGAGGGCAAGCGGGTAACCGTACCATGTAGGAAAAGCCATTTCTTCCAAACTTAAATATAATGTGAGGATTCATGGCTCCATGATTACTTCACCATATGAATAGCATCTAAAAGACACATTAAGGGCTGAGCCCCGGTGGCGTAGTGATTGAGTGTGGGACTGCGGCCCATTGGCTTGGTACTTCAAATCCAGCAGCAGCTCTCCAGGAGCAAGGCTGGGTAGCTCCCACGACCACCAGAGGGCAGTGATTCCCGCCCCCCCCCCGCAAAAAAAAAAAGGCTGTAGATGAATTCTTAGAAAGGTCCTTGTCCCAATATTAAGGGCAGTTTTGTTACAGTAGGAGGAGGGGCGGTCAATGCATACTAAAGGGAAAGCCCTTTCCCTATGACTTGACCATCTCTAATTTCAAAGTAGGTGGGTGGGAGGGTGGTTTTATATCGCATTGTCCAGAGTTAATCTTCTCCTGCTAGCCCCTGTGCCTGGGAGGACCGTAACAACTGTCTGCTCTGAGACGCAGTGAAACAAGACCTTCATCAGATAACGTTCACTGAATGAGCCAGTGGTGAGCAGGTTGTATACAAAAAGCCCTGAGATAAATTCTCAAAAGGGTTGTTAGTGTAGATCAAGAAGGGCCCCACTTAACAATTTCTGTCAACTTAATTCCATGATTCAGAAGAAGTCTGTGGTTTTAATGCTTACTCTGGTTTTAATGCTAACGCAAATCCCCCAAAAAAATGTGCTTTGTAAAGGACTGCTTTTCAAATGGGAAAGTTCAGATGAACTATCTTTCCAGGCTGTCGTTGGTCAGTGAAAATTTCAACTTCCGTATGACCAAATTGTCTCGGTCTGGAAGGAAAAAAGAAAGACCGTCTATTTTTCCCCGGTCAGTCTTCATGGAGACTTATCTAAGTACAAATCTCCAAAAGAGAGAACGCTAGCATGAGGGCAGAGATTTTCTGGAGATGCATTCATAAAGCAAGCAGCGAATGATTAGCAAATGTTGGGGTTGTTTCAAAGTTCAGCTTTCATGACCCGCCTGCCATCTGTCCATGAAGACTCCATTTCCCCCAACTGGGAGGGAATGGGGATGGAAGAGGAAGAGTTTCCTTCAGTAAAATGGCCTCAAAAATTCAGTTAGCACCCCACACAGTTGACTACCACCATCACAGTTGACTCATGTAAGTACACCAACAGGTGTTAAAAGCACGGGGAGCATGGCAGCCACACGGTCGCCAGGAATTACTCGAGGCTCGCTCCACTCCCCTAGAGTCAAAGCCGACTCACAGTGACCCTACAGGACAGGGTCAAAGTGCAATGCTCGCTCTTTCTCCCGAGGAGTGGCCAGAGGTTTCAAACCACTGACCTTGCATGCCACAGCCCAAAACATAACCACTATGCCACTCCAGAGGCTATTAATTATCAAAGGGGTTGGGTTCCTTTTAAGTTGACAAACACCAGCTTTAACTAAGTGATCTGACGTAGCATAACCAATGTATTAGTCTGGGTAGACCAGGGAAACAAACTCATAGACACACTCATGTATAAGAAAGAGCTATAATATATATTAAATATATAGAATTAAATATATAGAATTTCTGTATATAAATACAGAGTAACTGTACATTAAGAAAACATCCCAGGTCAGTCCAGATCAAACCCATAAGCTGGATAGCAGCCATATGTCCAATACCAATCTATAAATTCCTCTGCAGACTCAGGAAACACATGGAATGACTCCAAATGCAGGAAGATCCCAGGCCAGTGGGTGGAAAGTCGTGTGGATCCAGTGGCACTGTAAGCATCTGAGTGCTGGCAGGGGTCTCCACAGGGCTTCTCCAGCTCAGGGTATTAACATAGCCCCATATGTCTTGTCAGTTGCAGTGTCTCACAGGGACTGAGCAGAGACACACTGTCTCCTGCCTCCAAGGAGAAATACAGGAGTTCCCAGAATGCTCAGGAAAAGACCATTGCCCAGAAGGCTCATTGGCTGTGACCTGACCAACAGGTTAGATGCCACCCCATTTACTCTTAATCCTCTCAAATTGACAAAAGATTTTATAACTGACACAACCAATAATGGGAAAAATCAGCATCCTGCATTTTCAGAAAAGGAGTGGCATACTCTTGCTCATGATGCTGATCAACCCGAATCTAATTATAAGGAAATCGGCCAAAGAATCCAGATTGTAGGATATTCTACCAGTCACCTAGCCAGGACTTTTCAAACATGAAATTTAACAACAACAACAACAAAAAAAAAACAAGGAGCAACAGCAGAGAAGAAAATACCCAGGAAGGGCTATAGTATGGTGTAAAAAGAAGACTACAGAAGCATGACAAGGTAACTTAAGATACTGGACCAAAAAGCCTTGATCAAATGCACAAAGTGAAACAAAACTATGGTAAAGAGTATTCTTAGAATAATTGGAGAAATCCAAATATGGACTATATATTAGAGAATAGATTAAATATTCACTAAATATAAAAACGGTTGTATGGTTAATAGAATGCCTTTTATGTTAGGCAACTTAAGCTAATGTATTTAAGGTATGAAGTATAAAATATCATCAACTTATGTTCAGGAGTTCTAGGGAGGAAAGTATAAAAGAGAACAGAAAGTAAGGATAGAAAAGTATCATTTTTTTAAAAAAAATTCTAGTAATTAGGAAATAGAGTTCTCTGTTTTTAAACCAAGTGTTATATTTGACATACTTACACTGTAATAATATCTTAGAGATGTACATATTTACGGCCTTATATTTTTAGCCTAAACAAAATGCACATAATGAGTTTGACTTCTCGGCTAATATAACTGGGTAATTTTTAATCTGGATTCATTCATTCCTGTCGGCCTCTGTCTTTACATTGAGCACCAGCGACCATAGTTTCAGCCTCATGAGTCCTCAAACTCCTTTATCCACAAAAAGACAAGCTGGTTCAGTTGCAAGCATCTGAGTATTATTCAAAAGCTCTGATGCTTTCAGGAATTTATTTAGCTCTTGTTGATATTTAAATAAGGTAATCTTCCCCTTTGGGGAACTAAGCTCCCTTTGACTTTTCAAATTAGCACAAATTCCCAGACCCAGATAGCTCTCTTTCTTTTTTTTTAATTAAATACTTCTGTTGGGGGGGTTACATCTCATCACGATCCACACATTTATCCAGTGTGTCAAGCACATGTGCACATATGCTGCCATCATCATTTTCAAAGCGTTCTCTTCCCTCCCACTTTCGCCCCTGACATCAGTTACCCATTTGTCCAGATAGCTTTTGTTTACTTCAAATGAACTTCTGGTATAATTTCTGGTGGCCACAAAGCAGGGTCAGCCTGAAACTTACACCAGTAAGTCCTACAAATTGCTTGGGCATTTCCTTTTGTTTTGAGGAGTGAATTTTTAGAGTAATTATGCCTGGTTACCAGGAATAAAGGAGGGCTGTTCTGGGGGAATGAGCTCCGGTGTAGTGGGTTACATGTAGGGCTGCTGACTGCAAGATCAACAGTTCGAAACCACCTGCTGGTACATGGGAGAAAGACAAAAGCTTTCTACTCCTGTAAGGAGTGGGCCTCAGAAGTCCACAGGACCAGTTCTATCCTGTCCCTTAGGGTCACTATGAGCCAGAATGGACTTGATAGTTAGTTGGGTTTTGCAAAATTCTAGGTAAACCAAGCCACCAGTCACCATAAGGATGGCAGGACTTAGTAGGAAAACTTTTAAGCATACACATATTAATTTTCAGAGATATCATTAGTGTCAATAACTTTTTTAAGCAAACCTCTCCTATGATTAAAGCTATAGGTCTTCTCTAAAAAGTCCTGTAGTGTAGTGGGTTCCACTTTGGGCTGCTAACCACCAGACCAGAAGATCAAGACCGTCAGCAGCTCTGAGGAATAAAGACGAGGCTTTCTACTCCCAGAAAGACTTCACACAAACCTACAGGAGCAGTTCTACTCTGTCCTCTAGGGTTGGTATGCTAGAATGGACTTGGGGGGTAGTGAGTTAAGCTGCTTTATTTGAGAGTTGTTTTCTTTGGGAGGGGGGGGCTTAATACATCTTCTCTTACACAAATAGGCATATTTAAGCACACTGACTATTTTCCATATAATTCAGAAAGCTCAGAGACCACCGGAAGTGCACTCCCCAATTCCAAGTTAAAAACTAAGTTTTTTGAGTGAGACAGTCCTAGCTTCAAATTAATTAATTAATTAATTCCTAGCTTCAGTTAATTATTTGCTGTGGATCCTAGAGCAGTCACTTCTCTGGACCTCTCCTTTCCTGCAATGCTAATAATACTAATCCTGTCACAAGGATCTAGGAAAACAAGTCTTCCTAGAAAGTGCTGGGGACACTGGCTGGTCCCGGAGAAAGACCAGCGCGTCGCACTCTGGTGAAAGCAAGCGTCAGAGTAGAGCTGGGCTCCACACGCTTTCAGTGACAACTGTTTAGGAGATACATGCTCAACTCTCTCTCCCATGGTGCTGCCAGGTGGGTTTGAACCACAGACCTTAAAGTAATAGAGTGCAAACCATTTGCACCACCCACGCACCTTCCACACACACAATAAGCACTTGGACTTCCGGCTACTGTGAGGCACTGCCAGTTCCTTCCTGTGCTTAAAAGTCAGCCTCCACCTCTAGTGACTTCTGAAAAGTTCAAGCAAGCTGCCCATGAACTCTCACGATAATCTGGGCTTCCTTTGCTCACGACTCATGGTTCAGACCCTTGTAAGGTTGTTCCTGGTCATGATTCCTGCCTTGGTGCTTTTGCTTCTTATTCCCTCTTTGAAATGGTCCTAAATTGTGCCACTGCTTCCGTCTGCTCAGTGACCCAAACCAGAAAGCCAAACTCACTGCCAGTGAGTTGACATCAACTCAGAGTCTCTGCGGGACAGGGTAGGCCTGACCCTGTGGGTTTCCAAAGATGTCAACTCTTTTGTTGTTGTTGTTGTTGTTGTTGTTGTTTTTGGAGGGAGGGCATCACTGCCCTCTGGTGATCGTGGGAGCTACCCAGCACTGCTCCTGAGAGTCACCGCTGGATTTGAACCACCAAGCCCGTGGGCCCTAGTCCCGCACTCAACCACTTACATCACCGGGGCTCAGCCCAGATGTCAACTCTTTACAAGAGTAGAAAATCCAGTCTTTCTCCTAAGGAGAAAACTGCTGACACCACCAGGACTCCTAGCTGCTTCTGCTGTGGTCCACCCAGCTACGACCGACCCCCAGCTACCCTTCCAGATCCGGGTTCATCTAACCCACCTCAGTACCACCTCAGCACTTTACTTGTACCTCCTGCAAGCATACCGCTTATCCTGTTTAATAGAAATGTGCATCCAAGACTCTCTCCTACCAGACAAACACCCCTGTGTGTTCTGCTTATCTCTGCATACTCCAAAGCCCCTGGCTCAGTTTCCTATACCTAGTAGCTCTGAGATAAATATTTGGCGAAATGAATGGTTAAGCTGCAGGGAATCATTTAAACAGATAATATCTGCAATTGAATTTCATTTCCTCTCATATTAAATTTAACTAGCTACTGCTTTAATTAAGTTGAGTCCCTGGATGTTTACACTGGGGGTGGGAGGAGATTGAGAGGGTGTATATGAGGGGGAGAAGCTGCCCAGTGAATATGTTTTCCAAGCAGAAAAACTCCATTTTGTACAACAGTCAAAATTAGTTCCCAATGGGGAACATGTAGTTTTCTGCTTGTCTGAATAAATCCCAAGAGTGTATGTCCACTTTTGCATTTTCAAAGATTCTTAAGACCTTCACATTCATTTCCAAAACCTCCCCACGTTTTAGGCTTATTCATTCACTCAAATGAATTTACTACATATTACCAGCACAAGAGAGTGATGCAGCCTTCTGCCAAAGAGTTCATCTTTATAAAGGAGACAAAGCATTGCACCAGATCCAGCACCCAAACCCAGAAAACTAACAAACAAGCAAAGAAAACTCACTACTTTCCCCCACACCCCTTCCAATTCACGGTGACATGGTAGTAGGACAGGGAAGAACTACCCCCCACCACCACCCCTTCCAATTCACGGTGACATGGTAGTAGGACAGGGAAGAATTGCCTAATGGGTTTCCAAGACTACAACTTTTGGGGAGTAGAAAGTCTCATCTTTCTCCCATGGACCGGGTGGTGGTTTCCAACCGCTGACCTTGAGTGGTTAGCAGTCCACTCCACAAGCCGGGATCCAGACACAGCTCTGAGGCTGTTATTTTGAGCTAGGTATAAAAGGAATGACTGGGGCTGGCCCAGTGCAGAAGGAACAGACAGCAGTGGCAGGAGACAAGAATTCCTATAGAGTACACTTCTTGTTGGGAGACGCCCTCGGGTTCATTCTGACTCACGGTGACCCTGTGTGCGAGAGAAGGAAACACCACCCGGCTGCACCATTCTCACAATTGTAATTACATTCAACAGCGCCCTGCTTCTGTTCACTAGGTTTCCAGGATCTGACAATGCTTTGCTGCTATCCATAAGCTTTCAGGTGCTAGTCCCTCTGAAGTGCACAGCCTCTTCTGGTCTGTTCTCTGCTGAGGCCTATTCATGTGGGTGACCCAGCCGATATGAAATGCCAGTGACACAACTTCCGACGCCACAGCAACATACAAGCCGCCAAGTAGGCCTGACCAATAGGGAAGTGGTATATTTGGGAAACAGAGAAACAAATTCAAATGAGTTTGAGCACAGGGTAGAGATCTCGGTGCAAATGTAAAAGACACAAATTTGAAATGGAGGGATGGAGTCAGATCGCAAAGAAGTTTTGAACTTTATTCTGTGGAGGGGAAAATTTAACAGTTCAGAAGCTAGACGATGGGATGAAACCTGTGTTCCAGGGAGAAGTTTGCAGCAAGAACAACAACACAGAATTGAGCCAGAATAGTGAGGAGGGAAGGGAAGTTGACAGCAGGGATGCTGTGGCTGCTACCAGGTGTCATCAAGTTCTGCCTCATAGCAACCCCTTATGACAAAGTGGAACTGAAATTTTTACTGAAACAAATGACCCAGCCTTTCTTGTGTAAGACGCGTAAGACGCCAGGTCCATTAAATGGCCAGCCCTTCCCCTAGCAGCTGAACACTTAACCACTGTACCACCAGGACTCTCAAAAACCTCAGTCCAATGCTCGCAGTCCACTCTGACTCACAGTGACCCTAGGGGACAGGGTAAAACAGCCCCTCTGGGTTTCTGGACTTTAAATCTTTACAAGAGCTGACAGACTGGTCTTTCTCCCATGGGAGGGCAGGTGGGTTCAAACTGCTAATCATGTGGTCAATGAGTAGCCCACTCCACCACCAGGACTCCTCCAGCAGGAATATTTGTGAAGGGGGAAAAACTGCCCCAAGCAGGCTTCACAGCAAGATGAAAGAGGAAATGCAGATCTGGCTGTTAAGGAGTTTTTGCAAAATGGTTTATGGATCTCCACTAGAATACCTAGCTGCAATAAATACTCCCCATGTTACACCAGCTCAAAGATACTACTGATTCTAACACTGCGCTAGCATTGGCATGAGCAAAGTCAGGGAACAGTGGACAGAAAATTATAGAAGCCAGTCCATGATGCTCACCTTTCTGACACAATCGCTGAGGAAAAAAATGGGTGCAGAAGCGAATGTGGTGAAGAAAGGTAAAGGTGCCCGCTATCAAACGATAAAGCGCCTGGGTTAAGTCTTGAAGGCTTGCAGGTAAACAAGCAGCCATCTAGCTCAGAAACAACAATGCCCACATGGAAGAAGCACACCAACCTGTGTGATCACGAGGTGACGAAGGGACCAGGTAACAGACATCAAAGAACAAAAAATCTTAATATTATGAATGAGGGGAGAGTTCAGAATGGGGACCCAAAGCCCATCTGTAGGCAACTGGACATCCCCTTTCAGGAGGGTCATAGGGAGGAGACGAGCCAGTCAGGCTGCAGTGTAGTAACAATGAAATATGCAACTTTCCTATAGTTCTCCAAATGCTTCCCCCCCTAACCCCAACACACATGCTATCATGATCCCAATTCTACCTTACAAATCCAGCTAGCCCAGAGGATGTACACTGGTACAGATAGGAATTGGAAACACAGGGAATCCAGGACAGATGACCCCTTCAAGATTAGTAGTGAAAGTAGCGATACAGGAGGATTGAGGGAAGGTGGGGTAGAAAGGGGGAACCGATTACAAGGATCTACATATCCACCTCCCTGGAGGATAGACAACAGAAAAGTGGGTGAAGGGAGACATCAGACAGTGTAAAGCATGATAACATAATAATTTATAAATTATCAAGGGTTCATGGTGGAAAAAGATGAGGAGCTGACACCAAGGGCTCAAGCAGAAAGCAAATGTTTTGAGAGTGATGATGGCAACAAATGTAGAAATGTGCTGGACACAATGGATGCATGTATAGATTGCGATAAGAATTGTATGAACCTCCAATAAAATGGATTAAAATTTTAAAAAGAAATGAAAATTATAAAAGCCAAAACAATACATCAGACTCAAGGTGTCCAGACGTTGGAGTTCATTAGGCAGATATCCTTTCACTCTCTCATTCATTCATTTATTTAGCATTCCTTCATTTGCCAAGGCCCCAATATGTGATGGCCATTACAACACTCTATGCCAGACACATGAGGGTACAAACTGTTTCTGTCCTCCAGATGCTCAAAGTCTGGCATCAGAACTATCATTTTTCCAGCAGAAATTACTAATTGGACGAGTTCTCTGCGACAGACTTCATCTTACTTACAAGAGTCTGTTTAGAAATGTTTTCTCAATATCAATCTGGCCAAGCCGGCTTGTGGCTCATTTTTCATTTAAACCATTGATTTCTGCCATGCAGGTAGGCTTAGTTAGACTAAGGAAGGTTCTGCCTCTCTTGTAGAGATTACTTTGCTCTTATTATACTAAGAAAAGTGTGCACAGGACTAAGCACACTGATCCTTCAGCTCTATAGATGGAGGAGTCAGAAGAGTCACCAAGTCAGGACAACCCAAATCGCCTTTTGAAACCTCCAGCACACTCAACAGAATTTGTGTTTTCTGTCCTTCAGAGTCGCTGTGCGTTGGCACTGACACCAGGGCTTGGGTTTGGGTTTGATTTTTCTAGAACCATTCAGAGACCATCTTAGAAAGAAATGTTTGCTGTCCTGTCGGCTAAGAGGAGAGGGGCAATGAGACAGAAAAGGTAAAGAGGCTGTGGGGGGGGGAGGGGGGGCATCCATACAAGGGGCTTTTTCAAGCACCGCTGTTCTCTCTTGTTAGAAGTATTGTGGTGAAGGGTTGCTACTCCTTGTGACTAAAACACTTGCTTCTGGCGTAATACCTGGTTTTGTATCATCCTAAGCAACATAGGTGGCTCAATGGGTTAAGTGCTCATGTGAGAACTGAAAGGTCAGTGGTTTGAAACCAACCAGCAGATCCATGGGAAACAGATATGCTGAGATGCTCCCAGAGAGATGACAGTCTAGACAGCCACTCAGGGCTAGTCTACTCCGTCCAGAGAAGTGTCTATGTGGAGAAATCACAGAAAAGCACCTAACAACATCAACACAGGAAGCCAAGTCTGAGGTCTCAGGCCAGACACATGTTAATCCTAAAGAAGCAAAGAGGTCAATTTCCTAGGCAAAAAAAAAGGGGGGGGGGCATTCTTTAATTTCTAAAAATTTGCTAACAGCAAGGCAATCCAAATCCTAGCAAGCCATCATGAGAATGTCTCGCTCAGAATCCACGAGTTCCGCTTGCAGAAGCTCACATCTCTAATAGGAAAGACCTTGTGGGCACCAAGGATTGAAAGCAGGCTCCCCTGCTCCAGGAGTTCCAGGCATTACAACCAAGAGTCTTGTACGTGAATGAGAGCTACACCGTGTTATCTTCTCAACTCTCTCCCCAGGGTGAGATAATGCTTATCTGTTGACCAGAGCAGGCAGCCAACTGCAGTGCCCAAAGTCTTTCACACAAGATGAGAGGCCCAGGCACTGAGGGGAAGGAGCAAAGACAAGAAAAGCAAAATCCAAAATAGAGATAGAATAAAATGCCCAGAATAGCCCAGAAAGACAGCGGATAACCTTTCCTTCTAAAAATCTCTTTATCTCACAGCATCAAATGGCCTAAGTGTCGAGAGGCAAGCATATAATTACTACTATTACAGAGAGAATGATGTACAGTAAAATACACAAGGAAAGCTGACGGCACGACAACTAAAACATACTAGAGAAATTCAAGGATGAGGCTGCACTTGGGAGCCAGTCATGAGCAAGCACGGCTTGTGTCTCATTTTATGACAGTCATAGGAAGCGAAGGCCATTTCAAGCTCTACGAGCTACTGTAATTTCTGCCGAGATTACAGATACATAACGTGTATCTTCTGTTTATAGACTACATGATTGCTACCAGTGGCTATAAATTGCCACACACCTAGTTCATGTCTCATCTTGACTAAAGAAGCCCCAGGCTGTGATTTGATCAGGAGGGAACAGAGAAGTCATCATAGGGGATCACCTTATTTCTTTAGTTATAATGCACAGAACCCCAAAACCAAAATCCAGACTCACTGCTATCGAGTGGATGGCGACCTGGCTATGCGTTCTTTTCCACTTGGCGACAACCTGTTCTGGGTTTTATTCAACTCACAAGTGTTGTTCAGGCTTCCAAAGCTGAACACATTGTTGCCTTCCCATGCCCTGCTGCGGTTGGCCAGCTATCTGTCCACTTCTTCCCCTCTGTAATCCCATCCAGTACCACACAACTACTGCCACCACCTTTCTCTGTCTGCAGAACAAACCTTAGCTCATCACGCACCTATCGGAGAGAGGTTCCCCCGGCCACGTGTAGATAAACCATGTGGTTACCTAACACTGATTTTTCTGTTTTCTGAGAAGCTTAGTGTAACATCATTTCCTGAGGCTGATCAATCTGAATGGCTGAGTGGTCCCTGACCAAACAAAATAGAATCATCACCAAAAGCGATGCCAGAAATATTCATGGGAGCACTACTTCCCAAATGGAAACTGCCCAAGTATCCAAACCCACCCAAACCAAACCCACTGCCCTTTGAGCTCAATTCGGACTCATCATAACCTCTTTAGGGACAAGCAGAATGGCTCTGCAAGGCTTTCAAGGCCAGCAGTCTGCCTGGGCGTAGGCTGCCACATCTTTCTGTCCTGCACTGCCTGGCAGGTTCCAACCCCCACCAATCATTTGGCGGCTAAGCAACACTGAGTCACTGGAATTCACTTAAATGTCCAACAACTGTAAAATACATCTATAATAGAGGACTGCTAGAGTAAGAATGAAGAAAAGTTAGGAGAGAAAGAGTAAAATAAACTTTATTCAGTATCACAGACAAAAGTCATAAACATAATAAGCAAGATAAGTCTGGGCTAAGAGAATCCTGCATGATCCTACTTACATAAATTTTCCAAATAGGCAAAATCAACCACTGGAATGAAAGTCAGGAGAGTGCTTTCCCAGGAGGAAGTATGTTTGGGGGGGCTGACACTGTGGCATCTTAATTTATTCGCTGGCTATGCTACCTACTTCACGCGTGACCATCGGCACATTCCTCTCAGAGGCTCAGTGTCTTCAGCTAGATCCATAGATTAATAACTCTGACTGTGCAAGGTATGAATCTTGGTGGCTTAGCGGTTAAGCAACAGGCTCCTAACCATAAGGTCAGCAGTTCAAAACCACAGGCTGCTCTGCACAAGAAAATGCTTTCTACTCCTGGATAGAGTTACAGGCTTGAAAACCATCAGGGGCAAGAGTTCTACTCTGTCATCTGGGGTAGCTCTGAGTCGAAATCAACTCAATGGCAGTGAGTTAGTAACAGTGTAAGGAGGCCACAACGATAAGATATATGTAAGAGCATCAAAGCACTACCTGGTATGTGACAATTATCCAGAAAAGGTTCTGAATGAATGAATATTGATTCAAATTAGTCAAATACTTATCATATAGTAGTGCCTCCATAAATGGTAGCTTGTTGACAGAAAGGAAATACATAATCGCCTCTTACATAGATAGATAGTTAAGGTTTATCGTGCCAACCTGGCTGATAAACACCTGTGGGGTTAATTGAAGGGCGGAGAGATAAATGGCTTGGCGAGCCTCACCTTTCTAGTTCTTGGTTGGGTATCTTGCTCTCTGATGTGGGATGGGGGGCAACTTAGTCAGTTCCCTGGTAAGATGTCAGCTAGTAAGACTCACTTTCTGTGAGACATCCCTGAGGATAAACCATGTCAACCTATCCTGATGCAGCCCTGGGTGCTGGAGTGGTCGTGTGGAGACCCCTGCCAGTGCTGAGAAACTTACACATTAGGACTTTCCTCCTGCAGTCAGCATCACTGCATGTGTTTTGTGAGATAGAGGAGGGCTTTGTGAATAGGTGTCAGACATGTGGGCTAATGTTGGACTTGTGGGCTTAGGTAGCACTAGGTTGGGATGTTTTCTTGATGTACATTTATCCTTTAGATAAAACGCTCTCTTGGGGGGAGAAGGAAGGGAAATACAGGGACCTGATGCTGGGGGCCTAAGTGGAGGGAGGATGTTTTGAGAGTGATGATGGCAACAAGTGTGCAAATGTGGCCTGCATCCAACTGACGTATGTATGGATCGTGATGGGAGTTATGAGGCACCAATAAAACGATTCATTAAAGAAAAGGGGGATGGGGAAGGAGGAGTTTATACCGAGGACTCAAGTGGAAACTATTTCAAAATGAATATGGCAATATGTGTACAAATATGCTTGATACAAATGATGTATTGAATAAGAGCTGTAAAAGACCCCAATAAAATAACTGAAAACTTAAATTAAAAAAAAAAAACACACCCTCTCATATATGAGTTTCTGTGGATTTGTTTCTCTAATGCACTCAGACCAACACACCTCATCTTTTCTAAGTTTACCACCTGGAGTGTCTATAAGGTCAATAATGGGTTGAACCAGCAATCCCACTGGTTTAGATCCAAAACTGACACAGCCCATGGGACAACAGCAATGAACAGTTTGCCAAGAAGAACTGTGCTTTTGGTGTGCCGCCAGGTCTGTGTTTTTCTTCTTGGGGCCAGAACACATTTATTTACACATCGACTGCATGGCAAAACGTTGGTGCCACCTCCTTTACTCGTTCTACTCCTCTGTCTCTGTTACTCATGCTGCTCTTAGAACAAAGCGTCTTTTTTTTGGCTTTTTTTTTTGTTGTTTTTTGGGGGGCATCACTGCCCTCTGGTGGTGGGAGTAGGAGGCCCAGCCTTTGCTCCTGTGGAGCCCACTCCTGGAATTGAACCTCCATCCCAGTGGGCCACAGTCCCGCGAACAACCACTACGCCACCAGGGCTCAGCCCCCAAAGCGTCTTAAAGGTGGATAAAACTCTCACAGATGTCGTGATTCACATGGCGACAGTCGAGCTTGCGACTGGCAAAATATGTACACACTGAGCACAAAGAATGGTAATACCAGGCTTCTGGGATATCAAAAAAGAACCATAAGGAGGGATGAGTTTACTCACAGTGTAATAAAATTGGGCTTAATATTGATTTTGCTCAGCTCTTCAAATCCCGTATGTACTTGGCAGATTGATCCATCCAAATGCTTTAGGGCTGGGAAGAGACAAAAATTATAATGACAAATCGAAATTAATTTCAAAATATTAATTGTACACTCAACAAACACAAAATTTCTAGATGACTGATTACCGCATGAACACCCTGTAGCAACTCAGCAAAGGGTAACTAAAAATAAGACCACATGCAATAAGAACACATACCGCTAGATTCAACCAATGGCCTTCCTTTTCTTATTCTGTTCTTCTATCTTCCCTCCCTCTCTTTCCTTCTTCTCCCCAGCCAACACTCCCTCTCCATCTCCTTCCCTCTCTTTCTTCCTCAATGCTCTGGATGAAACTCTGTCTTCCCCAGACCAGTGCCAGATAAAAAGGTCATTTGTGTGGAGGGTATGTTTTAAGCCAATCTCTTCAGAAATATAAAAAGAGCACATTTGGCAAAGAAGCAAACACAAACAGAAAGGAAGGTAGAGGCTGTGTGGAAATTTCCAAGGGATACAGAGAATATTAGTAAGGTTTACAGAAGGGTTGCAGGGAGGAGATGAACCAGTAAGGGTGCAGTGTAGAAACAATGAAATATGCAACTTTCCTCTAATTCTTAAATGCTTCTCCCTCCCCCACCCCCATCATGATCCCAATTCTACCTTACAAATCCAGTTAGACCAGCAGATGTACACTGGTACAAACAGGAACCAGAAACATGGGGAATCCAGGACAGATGATTCCCCAGGACCAGTGGTGAGAGTGGCAATGCCGAGAGGGTGGAGGGAAGATCGAGTAGAAAGGGGGAACCAATTACAAGGATCTACATATAACCTCCTCCTTGGGGTATGGACAACAGGGAAGAGGGTGAAGGGAGAGATAGTGAGCTATGACTAAATAAATCATCATTTATAAATCATCAAGGGTTCATGAGAGGGGGGGAGCAGGCAGGCAGGGAAAAAATGAAGCGCTCATACCAAGGGCTTAAGTAGAAGGAAAATGTTTTGAGAATGGTGATGGCAACAGATGTACAAATGGGTTTTGCATACAATGGATGGATGGACGGATTGTGTTAAGATTTATATGATGAGTCCCCAATAAAATTATTTAAAATAAAAGAAGAACTTTCCCCTACTGTGGTCAATCTTGCCCTAGAACCTAAATTCAGACTACTAGCTTCCAACACTGTGAGAAAGAAACTTTGTTAAATCCACCGACTTGTGGTATTTCTGTTGTGGAAGTAGCTGAGATACTCAGTTCCTGGACAATCTCACCTCTTTCTAAGGCCTAATTACCCACCCAACCTTAATTTTTATAGCACCAGGTATCTAGCTGAACTTTGGTGGTGAAATGGATTACATGTCAGGCCACTAATCTCCAAGGTCAGCCGGGGATCCTTGGGAGAAAGACGGGGTTTTCTAGTCCCGTAGAGAGTCCCTGTTTCAGACACCCACCATGGGAAGTTCTACTCTCTCCTCTTAAGGGTGACATGAGGCCAAATCAATTCAATAGCAGTGATTTGGGTTTTGCAGTGAACAACACTGCAGATGTTGTTCAATGCTTATTGAATAAATAAAATATTCTTTAAGTAATGATTGTACAATTCTTCTTGATATGATTAACTACTGAATTGTATGATCTGTGGATTATGTGCCAAGAGAATGAACAAAATAGGCTTTTACAATACTTACTCATTGAGATTTTTAAAAAATGGGGTTCATGCAGCTCTTATCACAATACATATATGTATCAATTAAAATTTTTTAAAAATTAAAAAGTGAAAAAAAAAAAGGGGAGGGCTGAAAAAAAAACATTTTTTTTCATAATATTTTATTTTCCACTATGTCAATGCTCACAGAGAATTATACTTTAGTATTTGGGGATTTGTTTGGGTTTTTTAAAATTTTTCTTTATCATCTTTCAGAGTTTAACAATTCAATTTCAGGCTGAGCCCCAGTGGCGTAATGGTTGAGTGCGGGACTGCGACCCACTGGCTTGGAGGTTCAAATCCAGCAGCAGCTCTCCAGGAGCAAGACTGAGCCTCCCACTCCCACCAGAGGGGAGTAATGCCCCCCCCAAAAAAAAATTCAATTTCTAGGCAAGCTTTTTCTTTTTTAAAAAAATTTAAATACTCTTAAAAAATACTTTTATTGAAGATTTTTACATCTCTAACACAATCAAATGTGTCAAGCACATTTGCACATATGCTGCCATCATCATTTTCAAAGCATTCTCTTCCCACTTAAGCACCTGATATCAACTCCCCATTTCTTCCCCCTCCCTTTCCCTCCCTCACTCCAGAACCTTGATAAGTTATAATTATTTCCGTATCTTATATCTTTCTTCGTTACCCCTCACCCACTTTCCTATCATCCATCCCCCTGGGAGGGGATTCTAGATCGATCCTTGTGCCATTAAGACTTCTGTCTTCTTGTCCAACAAGAAAAATACACAGACAATACATCAAAATATATACACTGATTTGAAATGGGCATTTCCAATTCCCTTTGTCTCTTTATCTTTATTTCACCTTCACCTGTTTTATACTCTGGGTCAAGGTTTAATTTGATAATTATTCCTTTTCAGTAATGCAAACTTAGGAGGGAAAAGCCCCCAGCTGCCATCCATAGATGGGCATGTACACTCCCACCACAATGAAGAAGACATGGATTAGTAAAGAAATATTCAGGAATAGAAAAAGTTCCTTTTGAGATGCTTCCTCTTCAAATGCCTCATAACTGCTTTCACCCAACTGAGAAAGTGCAGTTTCTCCAACTTCAATGCTAGAAATATGGCCCCAAACAAAGAAGAAGCCGAAATCCATTGCCATCATATTGTTGAGTCAATACCAACTCAGAGTAACTACACAACAGAACAGAACACAACTCTTCCGTGGCGTTTCTGAAACCGTCCATCTTTATGAGAGCAAATACCCCATCATTCTCCCCATAGGGAAGCTGGTGGTTTTAAGCTACTGCCTTTGTGGCTAGAAGCCCAGGGTTCAGCCCCCCAGTGTCACCAGGGCTCCTTGAATCAGCACCTTGACAAAATAACAAAGTTG
>PVJH01035920.1:0-19181 GCA_004026705.1 Nesogale talazaci
GAAAAGGAGAAAAATCATAAAAGCAGCTAGAGACAAAAATGCAGTTACTTATAAGGGTATTCAGATAGAATATACTCAGACTTATCAACAGAAACCATGAGGAAGGGAGAGTATGGAGCTGCAATTTCTGAGCATTTAAAGAGAAAAATTATAACCTGGGAATTCTCTATCTTGCCAAACTCTCTATCAAGATAGGAGGGGTCAGAGTTTTCTCAGATAAGAAAAATATTGGAGAATACATTAAAAATAATCACTCTCCATCTGTCTGCACAGAGCACCAAGATCCACAGAAAACAAAAATGAGACCACCACATAGTGTAATACCATCCAAATGAAGAAGGAAGAGACTTATGATGAATACCTTGTCATGTGACCTTCAGAAACGGGAAAAGAGAAAATAAATGAATCATTGTGATAATAAAATAAAATTCTGATAATAAAATAAAATAAAATGAATTATTTAAATTAGGGCAGAGATAAGTGAGTGGGAAAACAATCAAACGAAAACAATGGAAGAAAACTCAGTAAAAAGCTGATTATTTTAAAGGATTCAAAGAATCAACAAACCACTTTCAAACCTAACAAAAGATAAGTCTGAGCAGATGTCAATATTGAGAATGAGGTATGGCACAAGGAAAATTACAATGAACCGCAATGAAATTAAAAGACTATTTGCTATGAAGGATTCTATTTCAAGGAATACGACAACTTAAAGCACACAAGCAAAATAAAAACAAACTCTCCTCTAGTTACCTCAAATGAACATCAAGAACTAGATCAGAACCATAGCAAAAGAAGAAATAGAAAAGGTTATCAACTAGAAAAATCCCCTGCCCAGATATGCTTCACCAAGCATACTTCTACCAACCATCCAAGGAAGGGCTGACACAAATCCTATCCAAGCTCTTCCAGAACATAGGAAAGGATGGTAAACACCCCAAACTCTTCCTATGAAGCTAGTAGGACACTGTTAACAAAGCTGGCAAGGGTTCTACAAGAAAAGAGAACTACAAGCCAATATCACTAACAAACATAGATGTAAGAATGCTTAAAAAAATTTAGTCGATAAAATACAAGAGAATATATATATATACACACACATACACACATATGTGTGTATACATTGTGATCAAGTATGATTTATACCAGAGATGCAGTGGTTTCAGCTACCAAGAAGCGATCAAAATTATCCATCGCAATGACAAGAAAAAGGTCAAGAAACACATAATATTTTCAATAGATGCAGAGAAAGCACTTGCTGGAATTCCACACCCATTTCTAATAAAGACACTCAAGAAGATAGGATTAGAAGGAAACTACCTCAATATAATAAAATCTGTATATGAAAAACCAATAGTCAGCATTACACAATCAATGGAAAAATGATAAAAACATTCACACTGTAAATGGGACCCAATAAGAATGCTGTTGTCGCCTCTTTTATTCAGCAATGTCCTATATGTACTAGATAATAACATAAAGCAATGGAAGGATATCAAAAGTATATATGTCTGGTGAAAAGAGTGAAATTATCATTATTTGAGGAGGATATGATTTTATAGAGAGAGAACCCCAAAGAATTCACAATAGGATTGCTGGTAATGATAGAGGAAGTTCAGGATATAAGATCAACAAACAGAAGTCAATTGGATTGCTGTACACCACAGAAGGGTTTCTAGTAAAAGAGATCAAGAAGATAATACCTTCAAAATAGGCAAGCCTAAACTGAAATATTTAGGGATTATATCTAACCCAAACATCTGTATGTATAGAACATTACAACAAACCAAAAGTGACCCTCACAAGTAGAAGAATATCCCATTCTCATGAACTGGAAGACTGGATATTGTAAATTGTCAAGCCTACCTAAGGCACTATATCAATTCAATGCCATCCCTAACAGGAAGCACAAAGCCCACACGGGAGAAGCTTGATACCATGAGCTTGTGATCATGAGGTATCAATGGAAAAAAGTTTCAGAATTTTGAAAACAAGCAACCAAATTGGGTTGAAGGGGTGTGGATATAGTGGAAACCCACAACCTATCTGTAAGACAATTGCATAGTCCCTTTCAAAAGGACCACATGGAAGGGATGATAAATCCAAGGTGCAGTATAGCAATGATGAACCACATCTAATTCTTTAATATTTCTTCCCCTTACTATTATGGTTTTTATTCATTTTGCTTCCTTAATCATGTCAGAGTTACCTGCGTTAGTCCAGGTAGACTAGAGAAGCAACTTCATCAACACACATATGGATATGAGGGTAGGGTTTATATCCAAAAGGAATGGAACATTGAGAAAGCATCCCAACCCAGTCCAGTTCAAAGTCATAAGTCCGATATTAGCGCATATATCTGATACCAGTCTATAAACCCCCTTCTGACTCATGAAGTCACAGATCAGTGGTTGCAGAGTCCCAGCCCCTAGTAGGTGTCTCTCCATGGCTCCTCACTTCCAGGTCCATCAACAGCATCCAGTGTTGGCAGAGGCAATGCAGTGCTGGCAGGGGTCTCCACGTGGCTTTGCCAGCTTCAGAGGTCTGGTTCCATCAGGGCAAGGCTGTGTGTCTTCTCCTTTGGCTCCTTCAGCAACTCTGATGCTGCCATCTTGTCTTGTCCGTAATTCATTGTCTCTAAGCCTAACTCCCAACAACTGGGGAGATAGCATCTCATCTCCATGAAGGGAATATTGCAAGATTTCCCAGGAGTCTCAGGAGAAAGCCATGCCCACACAGAGGCCTCGTTGGCTACTCAATGGCTATCTCCAGATTAACAGGTTAGACTCCACCCCTACATCTCAATCATGAAATTAACATAAGCACGTGACCGCCACATTACCTATTGTTCATTTGTATGTTCAACATCTTGAGTTACATTAAAGTCAAGATTGATAACCCATCAGAAGCAGTAACAAGAGAAATGGATCCCTGAGGGTATAGGAAGGGGGGGTGGTGGTGGTGGAAAATAGGGAGCAGGCAGCATTGTTGACTGTATAACGCCACTCAAATTGTATGTGAATGAATATATTGGATTGTGTAAACTACGCTATAAAGGCATTATAGAAAAATAAAGGAAAAAATGTAATAAGTTTTATGGTGGGGAAGGGAGAGCAAATATAAAGTATTTCAAGAAGAAATACAATGTTTTTTTTTTCTAACCCCTTATTGAAAGAAAATATTTTAAAACAATTATATAGCAGTTGTCCAGCACTGCTTGATGTGACTAAACTATGCCCTGCTATGATATCTGTGAGAGCTCCCTATAAAATATTTAAACTATAAAGACATGTACTGAAACATTTTGCAATAATTAATTTGCAAAGGAATTAACACTTCTTGAAATATTTTTAACAAAATTTTATTTTATCTAACCTACTATATATGAACTAAGCGCTTGCTCTTTGCATATCAAAATTCTTTGATTTCTTTGACTTTAAATGCTTTGACTTCAAAGTGTACTAGGAAGCCAAGCAAAAAACAAGTAAATGAATTATTGTATAATTTTTTTTGTGATAGTAAAGAAGAATTTCTTTTTTTTCTTGCAGTTCTTTATAAATTCTTATAGATATAACTGTGAGTGTTTTTAATTGACATTTCACTAGTTTTTTTCTAAATGTATCTGTGAATTATTATATTACTTATAATTTAATACTTAAGGGATTCTACATTATAATAACTTAAAAATCTTTTTAGGAGAGCTGAAAGATATTATAATAATTCATGATTCAATTGGATTAATTGATAATGGTGCTATTTGATGCCACTATCATTTTCTTTCCTTTTGAACCCTTTGATATCAGTTCTTCTTCATTCACTCCTTCCCCTCTTACCTCCAGGTACCTTATTATTATCATTATTAAATTATTATCATTAGTATGGCCGTATTTTACACCATCCAATGTGTTAGTTCACCTACAATTCTGTGCTCATTCCCTTCGAGTGGGGTCTTACCGTCATCATTGCTATCGGTTCCATTTCCCTAACCCCATTCCCAGAACCTCAAAGAGTCATTACACCTGTTACTATTTCTGTAGGGTTTATCTATCTTGAAGTTCTTGCATTGAATTATCTTAATTATACAAATGAACATACAAAGTTCTAATAAGGTTAATCAAGTGAAATTGAAAAAGGGTGAAGTGTCAACCCACACTTTATTGTGGGCATTTAATGAATGGATTTAGGTAGCAATTATATTTTGAGATATCAAAAAAAATTCCTAACTTTTGCATACTTGCAACCAAGTTAAAACAAAAATAAAAACAAAATAAGTACAGCCCCACTATACTTCAAAAGTGATCACATATTTTACAAATGCAAGTAAAAATTTAGGATAATATTTAATATGCTCATTTAATAAAAATGAGCCCACTGCCACACTTTTAATGAAGTCCAGTTAATATAAATTGCATGCTAATCTGAAAACAATATGATGAAGAATTTGAAGAGTTTAATCAACTTCTTCAGTTTGAAATTGATCAAGTGTGCATGCAAGACATATTTATATTTACTAGCAATAAAGATAAAGCTGCAGAAAAAAGAGGGAAGCTCTGTATTTAGAGAATATGGTTATAGTGATAAAAATGAAGCTGTTAGAAATTGGCAAGAACAAAAATTTCTTCATTGCAAATATCTTTCTTTTTGCCAATAATGGACAGCAACAATACACATCAACTTCACCAGGTAGAATATACAGGAATCACATGCATACAAATTTCCTCTAGTTCCTGAAGCCTTCCTCTCGCCCAACCATCATGGTCCCAATTCTACCCCTCAAATCCAGATGGACCAGAGAGGGTTTACTAGTGGAGAGGGGAGCTGGGGATGTGGGGAGACCAAGATGGCTGAGCCCCTTCAGCCCAGTGGTTGGACTGGAACTGCTGGAGGGGTGGAGAGAAGGTGGGGTGGAGGGAATGCAAGGGTGAATCTCCTCTGACCAAGGATGAGGAATATGAAGAATCTTGCAGAGGACATTGCAAAGTGAATCATTGAAAATGCAATTATTAACACCTTGGCATTTGATTTCTCTTTTTACCCATTTTAAATTTGGTCCAGGTTTTTAAATCTTTTCTACTTCCTTTTCTATTGAGAGTTGCCTCTGCTTTATTTTATTATTGTTGTTAGGTTTTTTTGTTATGCTTTTGCTTTCATCTCTTATTCTTGTTTTTGCATTTTTTTGTATACAAAATCTAGTATAGGTACATTGTTAGAAACAATAGCTGAACTAATAGTTTCTTGGTGGTATGGCAGAGGAAGTTGGGGGGAATAGGGAGTTAATAACAGCAAGAACAAGAGAGAAGAAAATGTTTTAAAATTGTCTGTGATAATGATCATAACACTCATGACTGTTGAATTGCATGTTATATGGATTATGTGCCAATAAAATCTTTGTTTAAAAAGAAAAAAAAGAATGTAAATTTACTTCATTATAAAGTCTGAGATAAACTTTAAAAAAGAATATGCAGGAATCACATTAATAACATCTGTGGGAAGAGATGACTGAAATGGGCAATGTCATCAGACAAAACAAGGAGAGAGGTTCTCTGTGAAATCATTACTTGCTAACAAGTGAAGTTAGATGATTATTTGCTAACACGTGAAGTCAGATTGATGATACAGAAAATTGAAAAAAAGTTACATGAGGATCTAACTATAATCTTGGGTATGTACAACCTAACGTTAGAGACCCTCTCAAGAAAACATTTCACTCATTGTCTACTAAAGTCAAATGGGATGTAGGATGACATCAAGAACATCATACACATTCTCAAAGATATGATTGGTTGATTTGCGTCTTTTGATGCCCGATAACTGATTGTGTCAACGCCTCAGTATCATACTGGCTGGTGTGCTTCTTCCAGGTGGAATTTGTTGCTTCCTGACTAGATGTGCGCTAGTTTAACTTCAAGCTTTTAAACCCCAGACACTATGTCTTTTAATAGCCAGGCACCATCAGCTTTCTTCATCACACTTGCCTTTGCACCTATTTTGTCTTCAGCAATCATGATGGAATGGGGAGCATCACAGAATGCCAGGATATTAGAAAAAGTGTTCTTGCATTGAGGAAGTATGTGAGTTGAGGCCCAATTTCCATCTACTACCTTAAAACTTAACATATATGAACATAGACCTATATCTCTATTGATATATATATATTTATTTACATATACATGTGCCTATTTTTATACCTTTATAAATTTCTTTTGCCTCCTTGTTCTTTTCTATGTTTCCTTTTACTGTCCTCCATTCTCACTATCATGTTCAACCTTCATTCTGCTCTCAATAATTTCTCTTGGCTGCATTGCACTTTATCATACCCACCAGGCACTCTTCACTTTCTTTACCATTAATTTTACATAACTTGTTGTTCCTTTGTCCCTGGGTTTGTTGGACCCCAGCAGTCTTTTCCCCACCTCCCCCTCTTCTAAAACTCCTCAAAACTGTAAGTCACATTGTTTTCTCATATAAAATCCTGTCCATTTTATATACATAGATATATATGAAGAGGAGGAGAAGAAGGAGGAGGAAGAGGAGAAGGAGGAGGTTAAGTAAGAGGAGGTGGAGAAGGAGGAGACAAAGACAGTGAAGAAGAAGAACAACAACAACAACATATAGATCGAGGTCTGTCTGCTGACCCTTATAAAGGTTTTCTGATGGACTCTGATGAGATGCTAAGCCCTGCCTGCCCCCCTCCCTGAACGACAATGCCTATGTTCAGATTTCTAGGGGACTTTCTTGCTTTGCTCCTCTTGCTACTAGATTGCACTTCCTTTTTGTCATATCCATGGAGTGGAGATCCAAAGCTCAACTCTAGTAAATTCGACATCCCCTCACAGAAGGGTGACAGGATGCAGTATAAAACTGAAGAAACATACAACAGTCCTCTATTTCTTTAATGCTTTCTTCCCCCACTAGCATAATTCTAGTTCTGCCTTACAAATCAGGCTAGACCAGAGAATGTAAGTAGCACAGAGTTCTTGACATAAAGACTCTGGGACAGATAAAACTCTTAGGAACAGTACTGAGAGTAGCAATAACATGAGTTTGTGCATTGAATATGTAGTAAGTTATCAGGTTTACCACGGCAAAACTGATGGCAGGACTTTTCAATAGTCCACAGATCAGACAATTGATAAATAATGCACCTTTCATATCATCAGTGAACTAAGTAGCATTGCATAACTAGTCTTCATTTGTTCTTTTTGTGAAAAACGTTCATGTCTGCAAGAGGACACACAAGTGCACACTATTCGTAGAGGATATGCACTTTCATTTGAACAGGTTTGGCCCTAATGTATTACAGTCCATTATTTACAAAGTCATTTATATCGCTTTCCAAAGAACTTTGATGACTTAAGCAAAAAGCAAAGTGAAAGATTTCACCAAGATTGAAAAACAGTGGAAAGCAGATAAAGAACAGGGGATATGCTCATGAGAGTTTCTTGTGTGTAAAATGATTAGACAGTATCAGAAATACATGCTTTGGGTATGAAATAAATAGATTTTCATGTGATGTAATTTTCTTTTCATTTTTGATGTTTCATTTGTGCTGAAAATATATGAATATAAACACTACATTAAATGTATAATAATTTAATGAGCAGAGTAAAGAATAGAGACATGCAATAGACTATTTCCCTGCTAATTGTTGTGGGCTTTATCATTGTCTCCTCAGCAATTAAAACTAATTACTGATTTGTGAACTTCTAATATCTTTGGGGGCACCATCACCATAAACTATTTGGAAGGCATCAGTGATTTCATGATTTTTTCCAACAAAACACTACTATAAACTTGATGTTTAGTCTTGTTTAAATTTTAGCAGGATTCATGTTGCTTTGATTGGAGTTCTTTTTAATCTGAGATCTGATTCTTAATAATACCTCAAACTAGATCCTGTCCAGACTTGTTAGCATATAATTATTTTTTATTTTTAGTACAGATTTATTTTGGTGTAAACTTTTAAATAACAATTCTTCAACTTAATATGAAGTTCTTGAAGGCTGCTTGTATAAATAAAACTATTAGGTGGTGAAAGAAGTTAATTTTCAGAATATTCTGAGATACATAAGAATAGTAATTATAGGGACTAATATTTAGCTCACATTTATCACTGCATTAAGATTATTTTTCTCTATAGAAAGTCAAATTAGGATCATGTATGATTTCCAATAGCATATTGGAAAGCAAATTAATGTGATATTTATGATATTGAAAGAAAAAAGCCTATATATATTTTTTATAAAGGACAAGTGAAGTTCATATCAAGGAACACAGTGTAATAGATAAATAAATCACCCACATTGCTCTTAATAAAAAGTGACATAAGCAAGAGATAAGGAATGAAAACATCAATGGTGATAAATAAGAAAATGCAGAGTTTGAATTAAAAAAGAAAACTTTGCTCACATTGCCATCAAGTCCATTCTGATCATAGTGACCCAAATGGATAGATTTGACCTGTCACTTTTTATCTCTCTTCTCCAGAGCAGCAGCAACTCAATGGTTAAAGAAGATATGACTTACAAATACATAAGTCTCTAAATTCTGAGTACTACCTGTATGAACAATAATGTATTATGGGCTAAATAAAATATTTTTCAAGGCAAATATGATTTGGAAATTACTATAAGTTATGTAAAAATGAAAAGTTACAAGTAAGCTAGATTAAATATTTAAAATATGGGGGAAATATTGAGAAAAATAACAAAGAAACTATTAAAATTTATTTAATTTTCTCTGATTATCAATCTATTTTATAGAACTGTGAAATGTATATATATAATAGGAGGATTATTAGTGGACTAGAATATGATTTTGCTCAAGAATATTGAAGCAAATGAATTAATGTAGTAAACATTAAAAAGATGTGGTGGAATAATTATTTAATGGAAAATTTTAAAACAATCATTATTTTGTCACACACACACACACACACACACACACGAGTATCAAACCACTGCTATTCAGTCAATTTCAACATAGAGTGATCCTACAGTACACATACTCCCAAAGTTTTTAAGGCTATAATTCTTCTTTAATGGAGGGGCTAGTTGGTTCAATCTGCCAACCTTTCAGTACCAATCCAATGTGTAATTTGCTATACCACCAGGTTGTGGTGTGTGTGTTCCTGTATACTTTAAAAAGTCCATGGACGAGGGCTGAACCCTTGTGGTGTACTGGTTGTGGGCGGGACTGCGGCCCACTGGGATAGAGGTTCAATTCCAGCAGCAGCTCTCCAGGAGCAAAGGCTGGGCCTCCTACTCCCACCACCAGAGGGCAGTGATGCCAAAAAAATAAACAGAAAGGTCCATGGACAGATTCCATTATCTCTTCTTTTTCCATTAGCCACTTCTCATCTTTGTGCATGTGCACACACATAAATAACAAAGTATCAAATATAATATCATAAAGGGAAAAAAGGTAAATTAAAACAGAATTTAAAAACTGGAAGTTGACCTGGCTTATATTATATATCTTGTTGCTTAAATATGGCTACTTAAATCATAGAAATAAGATATCATAAAAAGCAAAGGATAGATTTCTCATGTAAGCTGATATAGAGACTATTTTGAGATATTACATGAATTCCAAATTTTGCAGGTCAATTATTAAATAGGTTTAATATGAATATTGATCCAGGGGTAACTCAATGGGCTAGAAATACTTGGATGAATATTTCTAATTTGAATACCATTGTCTATTTGTATAATGTGTCAAAAATTGGTCAACAAGAATAATGACATAGAACAATATTGTTACAGAAACATGTACACTTGAACTGCCTTTTAAGGATAAAATGATTGGTACATGGTACAAGATATGTGGAACATAAGAAAATAAGTATAAGCTGGTGGTTCTAAAAGTAATGTATACTATTTATAAATAAGGCATCAATAGATACAGCAACCTTTCAAATATTTACTATTTATATTGTATTTGTACTGTGTACTCAGTTAAAATAAAAACCAAAGAGTGATCATTTGTTTCTCCCTCATTCATGCCTATAAGGGAAAACATTATTGATTAGTGAAGATGACAGAAAATATATTATTTTAAAAATTCTGAGAGGACCATACAATCACCAACAAAACAGCTAAGTAAGTACTATAGGTAGGTTGGTAGATAAGTGGGTAAGTAGGTAGGTAGAAGACAAAGAGATGATTGGATATCCTTGGTTTAGCCCTTTTTTTCTGGTTATAAGACATCACAGATTAAAGCAAAAGATTCAGGCTTGGCTATGTTGAGTTTGTCAGGTCAAAGTGAAGACATATAGCAATTACTAATGACATACAAACAGTATGAAACAATCGCGAAAACCCTGGGGAACAAAAGTGTGTAAAGAAAATTACTGGAATTCATCAGAAATACCCTTATAATATAAATGAAATAAATTGCTAAATAAAAGACAGTTTAGAGGGCTGAATCCTGGTGGCGTAAGTGGTTGAGTGCGGGACTGCAGCCCATGGACTTGGTGGTTCAAATCCAATGGCAGGTCTCAGGACCAGCGATGGGGAGCTCCCACGACCACCAGAGGGCAGTGATACCCCCCGAAAAAAAGACAGTTTAGAAAGTGCATTGCCAGCAGATTCACAAAATATGATATATGTATACAATTTTTATATTAATGAATTGAGTGTCAAAAAATATTTCCAGAAAAGTGTAGCATAAATAGTAATTAAGCTATTATTCTTGTAATAGTAAACCTTTTTATGAAAATCCATTTTGTGTGTATACCCAGAAAGCCAGATTTACTATTACCAAATTAATTTCAGCTCATCAATGGCTGCCATTCAGTAACGACATTATAGGAAAGAGAACTGCCCCTGTGGGTTTATGAAACTAGATGTTTACTGGACTAGATATGACCCCAGCGGTGGTGGTTTAGAACTGGGCACCTTGGGATTACAATGTAATGCTTCTTAGATAGTGAGAAACTAAAGAAATCTTTCACCTAGTTCTTTCATAATTGTCTTCAGTGTTATCATTATATTATATGAAAATGGGAAAATTAAGAATTTGGAAGAAATGCTTCATTCACATTCACCCTAATGTAACCATAATTAATGACTAAAATGATTAGCTGAGATAAGACAGGGAAGGTGAAATTGATTTTAGCAAAAGATATCTAAAGCATTATAATTTTCAGATGATTTATATTTATATTAAAATATCATTAGCCAGACATGCTACAGCTGCTGTCCATATTGATTCCTACTGAACGTGTTCAACATGTTTTCCCCTTCACTCACTCTGTTCGTGGTGTTGCAGGGTGACATCTTTTTGTTTTTGTTTTGTTTTGTTTGTTTTTTTTGAGGGGGCGCCATCACTGCCCTCTGGTGCTCGTGGGAGCTACCCAGTCTTGCTCCTTAGAGCTGCTGCTGGATTTGAACCAACAAGCCAGTGGGCCACAGTCCCGCACTCAACCACTACGCCACCGGAGCTCAGCCCAGAGTGACATCTTTTGATTTGTTTCCAGCAGCTATAGTTTAACAGAAAGATATCAATGTTTTATCTCATGTGCCAGAAAGTGTTAGCTATTTGGTTTGTGTATGTGACCCCCTTAATGTTTCTATTGAACAGCAGAGGTGTAGAATTTATAGGAATAATGGTGAGATGGGGATACTGAAAAAATTATGTACTATGGGATTCCTGTTTTCAATGTTATCCAGAATATTTTATGATCCATACAATTGAATTCTTTTATAATCATTAAAACACAAGTAAACACACACAAAAAATGGTTATCTTAAATTCTTGCAGAGGCAGAAGTAAACAAAATAATAAAATTATGTATGTTACTGAAAGAAATTTGAGCTATATGTAATTTCTTCTCAGAATAGCTCAAATTGCTATCCCTTGAATAACTTTGCTATTGCCATTTCTCTTGAGTATTACATGTCTATATGTCTCTGGGTCATTTTATAGACATGTTTCTCATCTCATATAGAAAACATTATCAATCATCTCCTTGAGACATAAGTTAATTATATTGATAGTGTCATTAATCTAACCAAAAGTATAGAATTTATAGCACAACTGAAGAAAGGAAATGGTAACATATAGGTTGGCCATGACTAGCAATATATGATTTGTTGAGTTGTACAGATTAAATTCTAAAGTGGATGCTATTTACAAAAACAGTGAGTGTTGGCGATATGGAAACGCTTTTAAGGACACGCAGATTAATACACACTCTAATAAAGAAAGGAGACTATCACAATGGTAAAAATGTTAGTCCCCACCAACCATTCATTGGTCAACCTGAAGGCAAGTGATTTGAACCAAAATCCAAAAGCTGTCACCTCTATAAATTTAGGATAGTTTCTATTCACACTATAGCATTTCAAACTTAAATCCAAGGGCTACATGTGAGTTTGAGATAAAGCCCAGTTCACCTAGTGGGATTTCCATATTGAGTCATTTTGATATGACCTATGAAGGATATTTTGCTCCCAAACTAAGAGTTTAAATTATAAGTGCTGTAATTTATATAGTAAATGGTCTAGGTCACCAAAGTCTAGATAGAACCTTGGTCAAAATTGCCCAATTAAGAAGATAGTACAAGGAAAATTCTGCATTTGGGTTCTTATCAGATCCAGACTTAGTTCACAATAAAAATGGGGTTAAGAGAGTGTTATGTACAATGAGAAAACTTAAAAATAAAAGAAAAAAGGATCAATGCAGTTGCAGTGTGGGGACCCTATAGGATAGACACTACAGAGCCCAGAAATTTATTTGAGGCAGGTGTAAATACCTTCTCGGCATTTATCCTGCAACCTGTGGCAGAATTACACAGAGAGAGAGCTCACAATCCTTTGAAGTAGAGAGAGCAGGGGAGGACACGCTTGGGAACATGAGACAAACATGCAGTTTTCAGGCTGCTGCTTCTGCAGCCTTGCCAAGGAACATGTCCATTTTATCTCAGGCAGAGAGGCAGGCCGGCTGCTGCTTCACCAGCTCCCAATGTTGGGCCTGCAGTCTTTCCCAGGGGTTTTGAACCCTGGAAGGTTGTGATCCTGTCCTATTTGCCTAAGGAGCCAACAACGTTTTCCCTACACTATATAAATATTGTTCAGCACTTTTTTCCCCAATGGGAGGTTGCTCCTCTCAGTTTTTCAGCCAACAAAAAATAGAATCACCTTCTCCAAAACATAAGTGGCCCCACCCTTGCATCTTGACTCAAATTTCCAAGAAGCTTCCCTCTGCTAGAGTGTCCATTGCTGTGAGGTGAGCTTAACATAATTGTTATGGCACAAACTGAAACGTATCCCTCTCCCCACATCTTGAAAAACTGACCACACTTGGGAGGTTTCCTCTGTCAAAGCTATAAGTTGTCCATATAACTCATGGCCACTGAGTTGATTCTAATTTGTAACTGTTTATGGGAGTAAAATCCCCGATCTTTCTCCTTAGAAGATGTTGATTGCAGCCCAATGCGTCCTCACTACACCACCAGGACTCCATTGATGTACACAGAGAGGACATATGGTAAGGTATGGAGTGCTATGCAAGCTCCCTACCATATTGCTAGGGAGATCAGTTTAGAAGATTACATCACTTGGGAACAAAATGTCTGTCTTCATCGTGGTGTTTATATTTATAGCAGTGGACTCAGACAGTATTTGTCCATTTGTGGTTGACTAACTTCACTCAGCATAGTTTTTTTCAAGACCCTTCATATTGGGAGGTGTTTCATTTTTTCACCTCTGTTTTGCAGGAATATAGAACATTCAACTGTGCATATGAGCCAAATTTATTTTTTCTCATCTTTACTGATAGATATTAAAGATTTTGTCAGCTTCTTGCTATTGTGAACTGTGCAGCATTGAACATGGGAGAGTATATGTCCATTCATATTCCACTCTTGTTATAAAAAGAGTTCTCTAGTTTGGGGAAAATTCAGTGAGGATATTATTGTTGTGTTATGAGATATCCTCAAGTCATCCCCTACTAATAAAGACCCTATGGGCTGAGCCCCAGTGGCATAGTGGTTGTGTGCGGGACTGCAGCCCACTGGGTTAGAGGTTCAATCCAGCAGCAAGGCTGGGCCTCTACTCCCACCACAGAGGGCAGTGATGCCCCCCCCTAAAAAAAAAAATCAAAAAAAAAAAACTAATAAAGACCCTACATACGACAAAACTAAAAAACAAACACAAAAGCACTACCTTTTCTTGAGCCTTGCTTAAATTTTATGTTGGTTCTTTTGGTGTATTTACTGTCTTAGTCTATTTTGTGGACCAACCCTCAACTTTAATAAACATGTTTTCCTTTTCCAGAGACAATTTTCTTCTGGTATCAGGTTTAAAATATCTGAGATGTGTTCTCCAAGGAACATTTCAGATGTACATTTTACAATAGACTTTTTTTCTGGCAGTGCATGTTACCTTAAATATTCTTCACCAAAAATGTATTTCAAGTGCTTCAATTCTTTTGAGGTATTCCTTATTCATTTTTGAATTTTCACATGCATAAGAAACAATTGAAACTACCATGGCTGGAGTCAAGTGCACCCTGCCTTCAATATGACAGACTTACTTCTAAACATGTTAAGAGATTCATCCAGCATCTTTTTCCAATGCAATTTGTAATTTGATTTTTTTATTATGCTTATATGACCATGTATAGTGGTTCCAAGAAAATGAAATCCTTGATGACATCAATACTTTTTTCTGTTTATCATGATGCTGAATATTGGCCCATGTGTGAGAGCTGTTGTATTGAGTAGCAATTCATTCTGAGGGTTATAGCCATTGATTTTCATCAAAAAGTACTTCAAGTTCCCCTAAATTTCAGGAAGCATAGTGTGCTATGTCCAAATATTGTGCTGTTAATAAGCCTCCCCACCACCCTGGATTCTCATCCTCATTCCTCCTACAGTCTAACTTCTCAGATTATTTGCTCAATGTACAAGTTCAACCCTAATGTACCTTTCTGATCTTAAATCATGCAGTAGTCCCTTGTTAAGTTTAGTTCATTGTTTCTTAGTCTATGTACAGGTTTCAACTTCAATCTTAATTGTCACTGAAATTTGATTATCTGTCCACAGTCAGCACGTAACCATGTTTTGGATATTGCCATCTCTTCCCAAAGACATTGTTAATTTGATTCCTCTGTATTCTATTCAGTGGAGTCCATGTATACAGCTCCTTTTAATAATGCTGAAAAGGGTATTTTCCACCCAGAAAACATTGGTCTTGCAAAATTCTGTCTTATGATCTCTAGATTTGCTTCTATCACCATGGCCATATTGTTCAATTACAGTTCTATCTACATTTCACGTGCCAATTGACAATAATATCAATCACCTTGATTGTATTTTTTATCAGCTTGGAATTTTTTATCTAGGAAATTAAGTTGTATTCATGTATTAATAATTAGAATTTATGTATGCATAGGTATATTGATGATTTTCCTTAAATATTATAACTATCCTAATTTATTTTGAATTCTTAGAGCATGTATGAAAACATTTGCCAAGTGAGATAGAAAATTTTTCTCTGTCAATATGCATGTGATAGTCATGTGTTTATGTTAATTTTATGATTGAAATGTAGGGGTGGAATCTAGCCTGTTAATCTGGAGATAGCCATTGAATAGCCAATGAGGCCTCTATGTGGGCATGGCTTTCTCCTGAGACTTCTGAGAAATCTTACGATATTTCCCTTGTGAAGATGAGAAGCTATATTCCCCAGTTGTTTAGAGTTAGTCTTGGAGAGGCAATGAATCACGGACAAGACAAGATGGCTGGAGAAGCTAGAGGAGTCGGCCGAGAGACCACACGGCTTTGCCCTGATGGAGCCAGACCTCTGAAGCTGGCGCGGCCACATGGAGACCTCTGCCAGCGATGAGTTGCTTCTGCTGTTAATGGACCCTGAGCCCTGGAAGGGAGGAGCCCTGTGGAGACCCCTGCCAGCACCAAGATTCTGCACTCACTGACCTGTGACTTCGTGAGTCGGAAGGAGACTTTATAGGTTGATTTCGGGCATATGGATTAATATTGGAATTATGATTTTGAACTGGACTGGGCTCAATGTCCTGTTCCTCTTGTTTGTAAACCTTTCCCTCATATCTATATGCATGTCTAAGAAATTTGTTCCTCTAGCCTACCCGGATTAAAAAAATGCATTTTCTATGTACACGGGTAAAAATTAACACATTTTTGCAAAAAATTCTAAAGATGAACTATCTATTTAATACAATTCAATTTAACATATTCACAATTCAGTCCACATATATGAAATTATAATGAATTACCTGCTTACCAATTAGAAAAGTATTCTGGAATTTACAACAGTACTCCAAAATAACTAAGTAGAAATTCATTTCTTTATAAAATTTAAGCTAGCTACAGGGGTGAGAAAACAAAAAAAGTAATGATTTTGCTCAAAGAATCAGATCTGGAATTTATAAACTTGTGTTATTCCATATCAAATGTTAGAATCACGTCTAAAACTACGAATAGCTCAAATATGGGGCATATGCTTTACATTTGGGTGGCACTAATTATAAATATTTATTATTAATGGATAGGCATCGTATGGAACATGTACACAGAATGAAAGTGATTATGCTGCCTACAGCAAGGATCTACTGGCATATATTCAGAAGGTAAACTTCAGGGTGGATCCTGTGACTGGGGTTATTTAATGTGAATATGGAGCAAATCATCTCCTGAAGCTGTACTCTTTACAAGTGATCAGGATTGGAGGAAGGGTTTTTAAAAACCTGCAATAGGCAGGGGACATAAAGTTGCTTGCTGAAACCCAAGAGGACTAAAAGCACTTATTAATGAAGAGAGGACTACAATCTTTGGTATGGACCAAACTTAAATCAACATAAAATTAAAAAAAAAAAACCTCACTGCCATTGGTGAATTCTGACTCATAGTGAATCAGTGTCAAAAACAGCACACAAATATGATAACTAAACTGATAGAGAGTACTATTATAAAAAGAGAAAATATTAAAAGTTATGAAGATTTCATTTTGCTTGGAATCTTACTCAATTTTTCTTATGGCATAGTTGGTTATTTGTAAGAGTAAATAAAATTTTATTAAAACATAGCTTCACCAATTCTTTCTTATTTTAGGTATTGTTTTTGCCTTCTTTATTTCTCAATGGAAGGCCAACAGAGAAAACTATTTTCCAACCTTTTTATGGAGTACAGAATTTTCTGCTTGCTTAATTTTAAAACAAAATCAGTTTGTTCTTTTTACTTCCACTTTAATGGCATGAGTTGAGAATGTTTATCAAGAAGGCAACTTGTGAAATTAATTAAAGTAATTGCTGTTTAGCAAAAATGTATATGACCTTTATTTGTTGTCATAAGTTTTTCTGAAGCTATAGTCTGAATACCTCGAGATCAGAAAACTCTATTCAGCAGCACAAACCATAAAACCATCAGTTTAAATGTTTAAATATTCATGATAATAGTTGAATCTGCATTGAATAATAAAATTTGAAAATTACGTAATCTCACATTTAATAAAATGATCCTTACTTAAAATTGTATACAAAATGTATAGTATAAAGCAATACTATGATAGAATCATTTAAATGAATAGCTATGGAACTAATAGAACAATTTAAAAGATTTATTTCTGTGTTCTAAACCAAAAGGAAACAACTTTATCATTTATGACAAAATATGAAGAAATAAGTTATTTAATGATTCACTTATTAACTACTAGAAGATGAAACTCACACAGCTTAATGATAATTGTACATAAATACAGTAAAGCTGTTAAGATTTCATTTCTGTAAAAATAAATGAAGCAAATTTATTTTCTAGTTTTTTGAACTATGCACTAGAGATAACATTTCTTCAGTGAAAATACATTCTCCGTATTTATCAAAGCATTAAAACAAATAAATGATTAAAGGACATAGAGCTAAATATTCTGATATTTTCATTTAAATAGTTAACATATTTTCTGAGAATATCTCTTGCTTATCATTGAGATCAGCTTATAATCCAGTTCATAGAGTATAATTCAATTGCACAATAGTTTCAATAGAAAAAAATGCAATGTCCATTTTTCTCTATTCATGAACATAAAGTTAACTACTTGGGATATGTCCTAGCATGAAACTACATTTTTATAAGTAGATTCATGATCATTTATAGTGATGTTTATAAAGCTACATATAAAGTTATTATACTAAATAATACATCAGAATTTATTTCTTATTGTCGACTCGAGAATGAAACATAGATGGGGAAGGTAAATGTATCAAACTCACTACCATCTGTTGGGTTCTGACTCAGAGTCGTCTTATTGGATAGGGCACAACTTCCCTGTAGGTTGTTGATGCTGTCCATCTTCATGGCTGCAGAGTCTCATTTTTCCCCAAAGAATGCTGGTGTTTCTGAGCAACTGATCTTATTCTTAGCAGTCTACTAATTAAACTCCTAAAATTTCTTCTCAAAATAATAAATATCTCTCCAACAAGATTGACAGCAAGCTTACAAATAGACTGGCATATTTTTTCCTTTAAAGCAAAATATTGAAGGACAACCAAAATTAAGTTTAAGGCAAGTATTTTAAATTAAGTACACAGTAATAAACCTTGTTTGATAAAATATTTGTTTGCTTTTTTTTTCAATTTTGTCTTACACATACAGTTGGAAATCATTTTATATTTAAGTACATATACTGCACCTGAAAATAGCCTCTAATAGCTACCTATGTACAAAAGAATGAAAAATTCATACTTGAACCTATTTTTGCATCCTCTGTGTCACACCATCCCATTGAGCTTTCCTCATTTTTTATGCCCTTCTAATTTATCAAATATTCTGTACTTTTCCAGGTACTGGTCTCTACTGGCGACATGCCAAAAATACAATAGACAAAATCTTGTAATCCTCACTTTTAGAGAGAATTCTGGCTGTATTTTTTCCAAAGCTGATTTTCTATAATAACCAGTAATTTATCAAAATATTTTAATTGCATATTTGAAATTTTTCATGCTGGAGAAATGGTTAAATTAATTTAAATTCTTCATTATTGGTTTTATGATCACCTAACAGAGGTATCATGTAAATTCTGATTCATGGCTACACTATATGATAGAGTTGTTCCTCTGGGTTTCTGAGACTATAAATCTTTACTGGAATATAAAGTCTTATCTTTCTATTGAGGAGCAATTGTTGGCTTTACCAACTCTTTGGGCTA